>JAZHYW010004639.1:0-156261 GCA_037355805.1 Ixodes ricinus
GTCCGGCCACCGTCACAGACTTTGAGGTGCCTTCTCACGCCATCAGCGTAATGGCGCATTCACACTGGAAGCCGATCCGCGTTCGCGAAGAAGCGGCTGCGGATGCGGTTCATGAGCGACCCCGTTCCCACGGCGCCACCCGGAGGCGATTGGCGGTTGGCGAGAGGGAGGTTGGAGGTTTCTCGGCGATAACGTGATCTTTTGAGAGTCGTTCGGCAACCTGCTGGCGTAACCAAAATCCACTTTAATCCACGATCCAAAGCCAAATTTTTGCTATTTTTGCACCCGGAAGATTTTTCTTCAGAAGCATCGCACGCATCACGATTTCAGGCAGCGAAAAAAGAGAGCATGGACCCGCAAACTCGCCTGTGCTTCCTCGACTTCGCCCGCACAAAGCCCAGCTTAAAGCGCCTTGCTGACTCAGAACAGGATGCCTCGACTTTTTCTACGAAGTGGACCCTTCCTGCACAATGAATAGCTGACCTGTTTTTCGGGAATATATTAGTGTCCTCTCTGTTGTTTGCTCATCAATTTCCCGAAGTCAGTGAACGAAAGGGGGTGTAGACTGCGGTGCGGGAATGTGTTCGGTGCCAGCCGGTCGGGCTGTGTTGGCGGCGACCCTCCTCCGTCACTGACATCGATCGAGTCTACTGTTTGTTTGACATTGCTTCAAACAAACGCCGTATGGATTACCTCCGCATCAGTAATGTACACTTTTCTTATTTCTCAGGTGTCTTGGTTTTGTTAGCAGCTGTCAATGAGGATGTAAGTGTAAGTTATTATAATAGGAAAATATGGCGAATTTGGAGGAGGATAGGTTCGACTCATTTGTGTGGCACAAATTCCTCACCGCTCCCAGGAGTGCCCAGAAATTCAAGACAAAACAAAAAAAGGCAATATACAAATGGTGTCTGTTCCTCAACAAACAAAAAATGTTGAGGTGAACTGAACCATACCTGTTATGTTGTTGTTATTAACAATAATGTTGTGAAAACAAATCTTCGCTCAAATCTAGGCCATGCTATAAACTTTGCACGTAATAATTACCAAGCTTCGAATATACTGTTACAACTGAGCAGGCATGTAAAGTACAGTTTTAGTAAAGTTGTCTTTCACATATAGCATTCATCAAAGCACTTGTAAATAAGTGCTACAATGTCAGTGATGCTCGAAACAGGTTCTCTTGCCCTTGTTTGTGTTGCCTGCCATGTCGCTTGGTCTTAAAACAAGACAGTATTTGTTTGTGTCTTCGCTTAGACTACGGGGCTCAGACAGGACCAGGATATGCTATCATATTCTTTATGCGGCCTGTGTATGCAAAGCAGCAGTGATAAATGCGTTTATTTTTGCGCTAGTAATGAGAAACCCCATTTCGATGAAAAGGTGGCAGGCAGCACAGGCAGGTGCACCCTGTAACTTCACCTCCTTCTCATCCACCTCCCCACCTGCTGTGTGCTGTTGCGTATGGTGAAGGAACCCCATCAGTAAATATGTGCCGAATTTTTAATATGATTCCTTGTGTGTCATTTTGCAGCTTTTTGTTTTGTGACTGACTGAATTGCTTTTATGTATGCAGACGGAACCATTCCTGTGACACCATGTGTCGTGTACACTGGGTGCGACGTGGAGGGCAGATAACGCGTGCTTGTACGTGGATAGGACGGAGTTTTTCAAGGTGGCAGCAAATGCCGAAGAAGGATTAGCTGCCACAATGCGCCTACCGGGCTCTTCGAACAAGCTTACGGGAAGAAGATATACAACACCGTGACGGCCTTTAGAGAGGATCTGCCTGAAGTCGCAGGCTTCTCTCCTACGTGGCAATGCAGACCCAAAGCCAGACCAAGACGCATGGAAGAACTAGAGAATGGTTCCCTGATTGAAAGAATAAAGAGGAGTTGAGCGGTATTTCAGCCGAAGGAAGTCATTTTGCCGTCGCTCAGTGGAGAATTGGCCGTCACGCCCTCTCTTTATGGGCGTTAGAAAATCACACCCTTGTTAGAAAAGGGGTGTTAGAAAGTACACTCTTTTTAGGTGTTAGGAACACATCTACGATTAAGAAAAAGGAGAAGATTTATGACTTCTTTTGTATGGAGAGCACCCACATCTCTTTTGATAGTGTGCCAGAACACACCTTTCAGAGGCAGCAGAATTACACTTCGGCAGTGTTTCGTTACACGAATAAGGGTGCTCCTCATAGGACAAGCTATTTACACCAATAAGGGTGTTAAAATTTTAAGTGTGGACGCTACGGATGCCCCACCAGATGCGTGGGGTACGCCCCGCTGCTCAGAGAACGAAGAAATCAGTAGCGTAGCTCCCATTATCGATTGGTATGCAGGCAGGTCCTCTCGATTTGCCGCGCAGCCACCGCCTGGTGCCGTCGGCGTATAGATCGTCCATTGCACGCGCTCTTGAGGCCGCCTGCGCGCGCGCAATTGTACGGGATCTCAGACATCCGCGTCTCGCAACCACTTTGCGAACGCGGATCCTCTTCCAGTGTGAATGAGCGGCAAGGTCGCGCAGGGTTGAATAGAGATCTTCCACAGCGTGTGGGTGCCTCAATGTCCTTCTGCTTAGGATGATGCCACCTTTGTAGGCACCCGATGCGCGACAGCACGCGCTCACGGGTAAAATACATAAATAATTCGACGAAAACAAAATGTCGCCATAGCACAGTCAGCGCCACAAACGCGTGCCGGGACACGCTCTCTTCACGCGCTTTGAACAAAAAATAACAATAAAAGTGTAGGAGAAAATGGCCAGATGTCTCCACACTGGAGCAAAGCGCACGTGAAGGCACACCTACTATACTTCACCCGGCTTGGGTTCACACGCAGCCGATGCTACGAGCGCGAGCGTGTGGCTGCGTGAACAGTGCTTGCACTGCACGAGCGCAAGCGTGCCGGCAGGGACGCTGAAAGCCCGGAGCTCGCGCTTGCGGTACTCGCCTGCGTCTGGACCCATGCTGAAACGAACAAGTATAATTAACGCATTTGGAAAAAAGAAATAGCTGAATGAGCTGGCAAAGAAGGCTAAAATACTTATTCCGGTCTGTACATTTTATTTTATGAAACATTATTTGCAGATATTTTCATTCTCGGCAGACCTTGTTTGGCGGCTAGGTGGATGGTGAAAAAACAGGCAAAGAAGCGAAGGATTTCTATTATCTGGGAATAAGCAATATACTTTCTTCAAACAGAAAATATTTTTAGATGCATATTAGAGCGTTTTAGTGATCGTTCCGATACCTGATACCCCCGATAACGATACTATATGTAAAGCGCAAGAGTATGTATTTGCACGTTATCGGAGCCATCGAAACGATCTACTAAAACTCTCTATTGAATTTTGACGTTAGCGTTTTGGCGACCGAAACAATTTTTTTTAAACTTAGCATTTCCGTTTTGTTTACTAAGAAAACCAAACGGGCCATCAATAGGCAGAAAATGCGTTTCTACCAAAGGTGAGGCGCACGTTTTTGTTTTTTTTTTTTTTGTCTTTTTTTTTTTTCTCGTTTTTTTTTTAATTTTCAGGCAAAATCGAATGGAACCTCTCAACAACTTTAGTGTCTTCATAAATAACCTCGGGAGTTCACTATGCTACTGTCAGTTATGAACACCTCTTTCAACAGTGATCTTACTATGTCACGGTGGAATGAAGCGGTGCTACCTTACCTGTCTGGAAACCAATTGGGGTGTGTGTATGTTTATACAGACTAAAACATAGTCTGCCTCAACGGGCGACTTGCCTCCCAGCTGTAGATGAGCAGTTTAGCCAGTGCAGTACAACCGGTAGCCTGGTGTCTTTAGCGAGTTTTTGTAGATCGTTTCACGCTGTCCCGCAGCGCTCTCCGCAACCAGCTACGCTAGCGGGAACTCTGCAGTCAAGGCCATTGGCGCGCCGGCGCAGTAGCGGCTGCTTCGTTGCGGAGGGCTTAGCGGAGGGGGAAACGCGGTCTACGAAAACTCCATTTTAACGTGCATCACGCAGTATATACTCCGTTTCATGCTTAGCGTGCAACGCTGTCAAAGCTACTGGCGCGAGCGCGTGGCTTCATCTATGGTTTTGTTTGCTCGAGAACGCGTGCAAATGATCAACGAGATCAAGCCCCATGCTCGCGCCAGCAGCTCTGCTAGCGTTGCACACTAAGTATGAAACAGAGCAAAGTAATACACGATCGCACGCCGGTACAATTCTCATCCAGATTGAAACGGGCAGGGTGGGATTGAACCCAGTAGGGATTCAGAACCCAGGATGCCTGGGTTATACAGCGCGAGCTTTCGCTCCACGTGTTCCGAGCTGGTGTGCTCTAGACCCACTCGGCCACCGATCCTTTTTTTTTTTTCTTTATCGCACTTGGCCACCGATCCCTCTTTATCTGTTTGGGGGGGGGGGGGGGATATTTATACAGCGTGTAGTTGGTCAGCCATTTAAAGTTTCGACGAGTCACTCGCTGTAGATGCGCAATTTAGCCAGTGCAGTACAACCGCGAGCCTGGGGTCTTTAACGTGAACCACGCAGTAGTTTGATCTGTCTGGAATAGAACACTTGATGTGTTGCGTTCGTCTTGCAAGTGGCGTCAAATGCGCCAGTGCACGAGGCCCGTGTCCTCGAGCGGCCCTTGGAAGCAGCTGTCGGCGCAGTACTGAAATGAGCGGCCCTTGGAAGCGAATGGCAGCGGAGCACCCGTCTCTTGGCACGGGTTTTGCGCGTTTCCACAACGATGGTTGGCGGTACTTGCAAGCGTGAATTTTATCAGAGGAATTTAGTTCAGCACTTGCTGGCAGCGCCTTCAACTTATAAAATTTAGGGGGATAGCTGGAGTGCGACATGGCTTCAGTGTATTTGAGCGGCCCTTCTTCGCTGAGCAGGGCAGACAGACGCGGAAAGTGTCCCCGTCGCCAATGTTGTCAGCTGCTGCACTTCTGGCGCGCGATCGTAGACGAGTGGCAGAGCCGTCGACACCGGCTTGGACGCAGAGAACTCCTTGGTACAGTTCGCGGGAGGGAAACGGCATGCTTCTTGTTGCTTTTGACTCGCCGCGCAGAAGTGTGGACCTCTGGACGAGGTGCACACCTCTTGACGTGCAGAAGCGTGGATGTCGTCGACGAGGTCCGCCAGACCTCTGGACATGCAGTACGCGTGGACCTCGCCGCGCAGAAGTGTGGACCTCGCACTAAGCGAGCTATGCGAAGGTCGGCACTCAGTTCCGCAAGATATTAGGCGTCGCCACCTTGCGTGCTTCGCCGATGCACTGCCGCACTCGCTTATTCGATCGTCGCGGTTTCGCGCGCAAATGTTCCTCGACATTCGGCGTTGGGGAGCCTGTGTACACAGTTGCTTGCTCTGCGTCGAAGCGCTTAAACCACTGATCTCTACTATAGGGGCTCTACTTCATAGGGGCCACTAGGGGGGGGAAGCCCTTCCAGTGGAGATCAAGTGGCTTAAACATTTGCGAGACGAGAGTTGCCCGCGACTTCAGATAAATTATTCACATTGGCTAGGGAGTCATGATTTTAAGCCCCACTACGGACAAGCGTCGCTGTTTGAAGCTGCGCTTATTTAGTGGCACTAGGGAAGATAATGGCGGAACAAGCGCAAGTTGCACTGAGCTAGATTTCCGACGCCATGTTTTTAGTGCCACTAAATAAGCTACGCTTCAGAGTAACGACACTTGTTCATTATGTAGGCTTGAAAATCATGGTTGCCAGCTATCTCAAGATTTATTTGAAATCACAGGAAACGCTTTTCCGCCCTCCAGAAATGTTTAAACAGTTCACGACAGATACAAAGCAATATTATATGAGCTTCCTAACACACGAATATAATGCTGAAGAAGTCGCACTTTTGAATCATGACGATCGGCAGTTGCATCTACTGTGCACAAGCACCAAAATGTCGGCGCCCACAAGCATGCTAGGGAACAGAGTGCCGATACTTCCAAGCGCAGCCATTTAGTGGCTCTAGTTCTTCCCAGAAGAACTAGAGCCACTGTCTCGAGCATTTTCACAAAATGATTGGCGCCACTCACAGCAGAGGCACGTGTCTCGAGCATTTTCACAAAAATGATTGGCGCCACTTCTTCCCAGTGATAGATGGGCTTTTTACTCCAATACATCCTGGGAGCGGGTTGGCATCCAGTACTCAGTATCGTTGAGCAGGCCGATATAGGACTATAGGAAGTGCAAAACTGCTACTGGATTTCTCTGCTTGCTTTCGTTGCTCTAAAATAAGCGCAAAAAAATAAGCCAAGTTTTTTTTTCTTCTTTTTTTTTTGTAAAGCAATGTCTGCGTGCCAAATGTGGTGGTCCAAACGGCCGCAACGCCGCAATCGGTGCATTTGATAATTTTCGAACGTGGATGGAATTTTGAATCCATTTGGAAATCGGAGCTTATTCTAGGTTTTGTAAGCCACTGCAATCTACGTATGTACTGGCTCGCATCTCATGCCGCCTGTTGGCCGCTTCCGGCAGCGGCAGACGGCAGAGAAAACAAGATCTAGCTCGAGTTCGGCCGTGCCAACAGCCTGCGGTCCGAGAACAACCTCGAGCGCCGGACGCTGCATGCGCAGCTGCACGCGTCCATGACCGTGCAAGGCGTTTGTTCCGTTAAATTCTGCGCCATATGCGGAAAGGGCAACACAAATAAATAGCGGTTGAATCCCCCTTAATACCCTGGTTTTTCTGGCGGATGACGTCACAAGATTTTCGCATGTTTTTTTTGTTTTTTTTTTGCGCACATGTGTTTCAACTTTTAATCGTGCGTCACTCCGCTTTTTTTTCTTTTCTTTTTTTGCAAACTAAACATCATGGAACCTTTTTTTTTTAGGCTGACTTTGATTTTTGATTTAAAGAATTTCTACTATGAACTATATATTCACTGCTTGTTTTCAGCTTATATTTGATGATCCTTATTTTTGTTAATAACGTTAATAATATTATCATTGATCCAGCCTGTCAAAATATATTTGGCGTTTCACTGCATCAGACACTTACATTTCATAGTTTTGATACTGACGGATTTGGTTTAGGTTGACGCATTGGAAGCTCCGCGTGCATGCCGCCTCTAAACTAATAAATAATTCGAAGTAACGCTACTCTTCACTACATTAATTACGCGATAAGCACATTCCTTTTGTGCATTGCTTTCGTGGTGTGGAACGAAGTCGGCAGCAAAACGAACTCACAAAAACGGAAAGGGTCGAAATAACATTTAACGCCAATAAAACATCGAAAGAAATGTTTTATTCCAAGCTCATATCTCGAACTAATGCCGAACACACGCGAACACTCTACGACAACGTTTAGGAGACCCGAATCTAAAGTGACTGCCAGCTGGAGAAACGAGGGGCGTAGCGATTCCCGAGAGCATCTAATTATTACCGTTCCCCGATCGAGGGCATTATTAGGTGGTGAGAACGACGAAAAACTATACGCAAAGCAAGAAGAGGGAACCCAAGAAGCCACGCGCTGCTTTTGTTTGCGTTTTTTTTGTTTTTGTTTTTTAGACTTTGTTTTTTTCACGGGATCTTACAACAGTCACATGAGCTAAGGAAAGTGCAGGCGCAATCGGGGTAACTCGAAAGCTGGGTCAAAGTTGGAAGAAAGCCTGTCCCTGACGTCATCTCGAGACAGTTTAGACGTCCTCGGGGCCTGTAATAGGAGTTGGGGTTGCGACTGAAGTAAACAAGAAAAACAACTTCTCTGCTCGAGCATCTCAAAGTAATCTCCTTCGAGCATTCACCAGGCAGCGTCGCCAATACATTTCGTTAACACGCCAGTACCTTTACTGACGGAGAAATCAGACAGGAGCACTCACGCGTTTTAATTCATTTTACGGCCTTATTCTTTTTTCTTTTCTTTTTCAGACTCAGTGTGGTTGCTTTATTGCCGCGAGGCGGCATTCACCGTGTCCTAAAACTAGAGTTCCTGTATAGGCTCCCTACGGGAGCCAGAGTTGCGCGTTCATGCATGGCATGTGGATTCAGCTCCTCACGTGACTGAATTCGGCGAATAGCAGCGCCACGCGTTCGAGGCGCGCGGCGCGCTCAAAAGCAGGGGAACGTACTGTCGGGGCGCGTGCAACGTCTACTTTGCTGCACGACACTTGATTCGGCTCCTCACGTGATCGGATCTCGGCGAATAGCGGCGAGGGCGGCACGCAGCACGTGGAATCAAACGCGCAACTCTGGCTCCCGTAGGGAGCCTATACAGGAACTCTACCTAAAACCTCGAGCCGCGGGGGCACTGCTAATGTACGTCATACAAAGAACAGTCCGCAGACACTGTCTGGGGCTTGTTTATGAGGGTCTTGTTACATTGACTACACAAAAACTGTCTCCAGACATATTCGAAGCAATACATGAGCGAACATGCTTCGAACACGCGTGAGGCGTTTGCGCAGATAATTCTGTCACTATAGGGAGTCTTAGGGAACCGTTTTTGCACGTCCGATGCGGCACGATATGGGCCCTCCAGTACGAACTACGCATATGCGAGTCTTCTGTGGTGGTGCATGCTCAGTGCGTACTGGAAGGCTCATCGTACCATATGGAATGTGCAAAAACAGTTCCCTAAAATTCTCTAATGTTTGCAGCGGACACCCTGTCTTTTGTACGGTGTATGAGCATTGTGACCCCGGCTTTAGGGTGCAGTTAAATTTTAGCGTCGGGAGGCCGGGTAGTCAAAATGGGAAGGAAGGAATGACCCGCGACGTGGAATGCGACGCAGGTGATTCGGTCTTCCACTCCCCGAACGTTATTTTGCAACATTAAAGTCCTTATGCGGACATCCACCGAGAGCGTTAGTTCACCAAACCTGCGCGAAAGGCTCCTCATATAAATATATATACGCCCTACTCCTCGCGTCAGACACGTCGGAAGTAAGTTGGTGCAAATATTCATTTCGCTGCGGGGTGTTCTCCCGAGAGTGTTTCATTCTCTCAGTTTGTGTAGTCGCTCCACTACGCGTTCCAGGAAACGCGAGACGGGCAAATAATTCATTAGCCGCGAGAGCCACCGCGGCGAATAAACGGGAAAACTCCTCCGTTTAAGAAATATTGCGCCAAATATTTATAATCTTTTTTTTTCTTTTTCTTTTTTGTGATCAAGGCGAATGGTGTTTTTGGAGCAATACACTTCAGTAACTACCCTGGTATGGTGCCCGGAACGCGCGTCCTCCTCAAATATTTACCGCCTCCTCAAATGTGGGCCCTCCATTTCCGACTCATGACGTCACACAAGTGCCACGCTGTTGCTTGTCGTGATCCTGACGGCCCATGGAAGCATTATCGAAGAAAGGGAGCTCGCGCTGCAAGCGAGACAACGAAAGGGCCTGCCCGCCGTTCTAATCCTGCCAGTAACAATAGCTTTTTACTCCTCTCACAAACATAGTCTCGTCAATAGTCGCTGACAGTTTAAGAAACGTGGGGCGTAACTTTTCATGTTCCCGTTTCTTGCGTCGTGATTGGTTCTTTGGCACCTTGGCGGCTGACGCCGCACTCTCATTGGCTGCGGAGCGATGATTGGACGCTTGGGACACGCCCTTCATTTCTTAGACTCTCGGTAACTCTAAATATTGTATCGAATAAAAGCGAGATCAAAAGAAGTTCCGAGTCGGGAGAAATGTGGAAGTGCTACGTTTTGTACACGACAGGTCTGGTCGTGACTTTTACAATATACAGTTTTCGTAGGTCGCTTCAATAACTTCGATAAGGATGCCCGATAACCGTACGATGCGTACGCAAAGGCGCCGACGGAATGTCGGGTATCCTAATCGGAGCTATCGGAAGGGCTACTATAACTCCCTGATAGGTTCGTGGACGTTTTTACTTCGTGAGCCATCCTTTCAAATATCTCTCGCCCGCGTCCATACTTGTTTTATGTCGCAGTGCGGGAAACCGTGATAAAACTACTCCATTTGATACCGTTGTTTTGGTATTTGACAGGAGTAGAAACGTGCCGGCTCTTTTCAGGCAGGTCGAACGATGGGGTTCGTGAGGCTTGTGCGAAGCCCGCGGCGTAGACGCCTCTGGGGCGGAGTTGCACATCGGCGAGATGCCTTTCCCCGTCCGGACAGCAGTCACGCGAAACGAGAGCCATGTTGTTGTCAGAATTAGCGTCTGTGTCAATGCGGCGCGCGCAGGATCGGACAACAATTTGTGTGCTCGGAGAAGCACGGTCAAGGACGTTTCCTTTCTTTTTTGTCTAAAATTTGCCGAGAAAAGAGATAAATCGTTTCCTTTCGTTTTGCGCGGTGTGCGTATTTTCTCGTACGCGCAACCCTCAAAAGTCAGCACGATTCAAGCTGAGCTAGTACGCACGGAGCTGTAGAGCGTCGGCCCACCGATCGAACAGGCAACGTATGCGCGTTACTCGAAGTGTCGAATTATTTCCTGGAAAGTTTAAGAACAGGGGGCACCCACGCTTTGCGTCCCACAAACAGCTTGGAGCTCCGCACTGCACGTTCACAAAACTTCTCCGCATTAGTGGTGCGACGCCCCATTCAATCTGGAGGACCCCAAACAGGTGTTCACAAGGGAGGGGAGGAAGGAAAAGGGGGGGGGGGTGCGCCCACCTTTTTTACTTTTCCCTAAATTTGCAGGCTGGGGGGGGGGGGGGGGGGGGGTCGATCCTTAGACGAACCCACCCAAAACAAAGGAATGACGAAAGGACCAGCCGACGCTCAGCCCTATCCTTGGTACTGAAGGAGAGTAACCCAACCTTTATCCGTTTCTTTTTTTTCCCTTCTGGCACTTGTTATGTTCGTTACCGCCGAGTCTAGTCCTTCTGTCACTCATTGTTAGGAAGTAGAAAGGTCTTACTATATTAAACGAAGGGGCTAACGCAGCAATAAACAATACAAAGTGAAGTTTCTACCGAAAGCAAACGCCCTACTTTCATCCTCCTTTTTATTTGTATTTCTCTTTTAACATTATACGCCGCCGCCAAGTTAGCTCAGTGGTTCATTCGAGTTCAATATTCAGTCATAGTTCAGTGCACGCGCCTCACTTTCTTCTTCGTTTCTTTTTCCTTCTATTTCATTTTCTTTCTTTGAACTTTCCACAGCTACTTTAAATAAAGTCTGTGCGTCTACTTTCCTCACAACACTCAAAGAGCCATTTACTGCAACTTGCGGAGGCAGCTTAGCGAATGACGATGCCGAAACACACGTTTACACCAAAAATCGCAGTCTGAGTTGTGACATTAAGCAAGGCAAGCGTGACGTTTTGCATTGCTTAATATCACAACTCAGACTGCATTTTTTTTTGGTCTAAACTTATGTTTTGGCATTGTCATTCGCTGAGCTGCCTGCGTAAGTTGCGGTGATTGGCTCTCCGAGTGTTGTGCGGGAAAGTATACACACGGTCTTTTTTAGAGTGTAGAGCACCAAGAATGTCCAAACTAAAACACGTCAAACGAAACCTTTGCTGACCTCCTGTTCAAAGCGAATTTCTAACTCTCAGGCTGAAATGCTCTTAATAATTAAAAAACAAAAAAAGCTACTGTTTTTTTTATTGCTTTTTGCTTTGTACGCATTTTTTTGTCGTAGATTTCTGCAACCGAATGCAGCATCTCTCAGAACATTGAGACACAGCACGTGTCTCGCCTATATTACAGCAATCAGACAAACTTTCATACATCGCTGGAAAAGGGAAGATGGATTTGAGAGTTATATACAAATGTGAGGGCTCTTACCGGCTTGAGTTGAATACCATTCATGTTCCTGTAAGAGCAAAGAGAAAAGACACAAATTGTTTAGTGCTTCCTTTTCTTTTCTATAGTGTAACGCTCTGCACCATTTTCGATTCGATACGTCATTGAATTTTGATTTTATTTATTGAAGCACTGTCTTGTGCGTAGGTATCTTTATTGAAGTAAAGCATCAGCACTTAACCTACCTAAAGTGTAGATAATTATCTTCTAATCGTTAACTGAGACATGGGAATCGCTTTTTGCGTGTCAATAACATTTGTCGAAGATGACCCTATAGTTATATTTAAAAAAATACACGTTTTTTATATAAATACCGTTCTCACGTCCTTATAAAGTTTGTTTTTTTTTTGTAACAAGATTCTGTTAATTTACCACATTACAAGGGGATGAACGACACAAAAAGACGTTTTGAGCGTATTCCTCGTTGTACTTTCAATACTTTGTTTTATTAATGCGTTAGCATTAGTACCCACATGGCCGGGAAAATCTGACGGCGTCCGTCTGTGGACAAAGCAGTGGAAAGGAAAGTGCGCCACGTAGAGAGGAGGAGAGTAGAGAAAGACAAAGGCGAGAGGGAGCCCAAGTCATGGGGCGGAAACCAATGAGCGCGCGCGGACGCTGGGTCGAGTCTGAACTTGCAGGTTTGCGAAGCGTGTATCCCTTCGCTTGTTTCACAAAACGGAGAGTGAACCAAGTACTAGCACTGGTCCAAGGAGGCCGCAAAAAATTAAAGGAAGATCCATTGGTGGGTTCTTAGGCAACGCGTTAGCATGAACCTTGGGAAACGCGACACACGTCCTCCTTTGAGAAGCGCTAACATTGACCCCTAACGAGGCCAAAAAGAGGCAGCAAAAAATAGAGGAAGCAAAAGAGAAAGCCAAAACAAACAAAAAAAGTGAAGGGGTCGGCGTTAGTGTTTCCCAAAGCGGGGCGTGTGTGGCGCTTCTCAAGGGTCATACTAACACAATCTCTATAAGGATCTTCACGATGAATCTTCAGATTCTGGAAGCGCTATCGAACAAGTGTCTATAGTCAGTGACAACTTAAGGAACGCCGAGCGAGGATATATAAATGTGTTCGACCGTCTCGCTTCGTAATAATTCTTCCACCTTTTTATCGGTTAACGCCGTAATCTCAATGGCTCTGGAGAGATAAAAATATGCTTGGTGCTCGCCAGCGGCGCGCTTCCTAAACTGACTGTTTGCGATTTTCATCACGTGGTTATTGAACCTACTTTCACGGCTTCGTCTTTAGACAGCCAGGGGCTGTGCTTATCCAATTCACTCGGGAGGGCTAGCGAGCGAACCCGCCGTATTCAGTTTTTTGTTTTCGCCACTAGGTACCGTCCATGTCGTCCAAGGCGAGCCAATCGGCGGTTAAGGAAATGCTTTTGCTCCCCGGAACCAGAAATTTGGGTTCCTCCTCAACCTCCGCTCCTGATGGTCGCAATATAGGGGGACATATTCAATCACATATCCTCGGTTTTTGCATTTTCAATCGCAGTGCCGCGCCGGGATGGGGTCGTCTAATAACTGCAACAAAATTTAACGTCACAAAAAAAAAAAAATCTTTAGGTTTTTTTTAAGAGATATTGAGCGCCTATTTTCCCGGGAACCACTCGGGCGAGCCAATCAGAGCAGTTCGCGGATGTAGCTCGGTGAATAAGGAAGTTGAAATATCTTTAGAGCCTAAAATGCAGCCTGCGTTGTTTGTGACACTGAGCATAACATGAGCGCGTAAAACCTGAAGCTTAGTGTCTCAGCGCAGATTGTTATTTTTAGGTCTAAACACGTTTTTACGTTTGGTAAACGTAAAAACGTTTACCAACTCGCCCAGCTTACTACTCTTCTACATTTTCAGACTCGTCATTTTTCCGAGCGTCCTCCGTAGATGGCAACGATTAAATCGCCCAACTACTGTGCGCAAAAATAAACGCAGCTTTTTCTTTTCTTTTCTTTTCTTTTTTTTGTATAGCGATTGTAGTGCATTGGCTAGATTTGTCTTTACAGTGTTGAACCAGTATAGACAGATCTCAAATAAGATGGACCTCTCGCTCCACCAACGAGGCAGAGAGGCTTAGAGCTATAAATTGGTATCCCGTTCACCAGACAAAAGTGATCACCCCCTAGCTGCCGCCATGTTGTAAAATTTCGACCACTAAACACGTGACCGTACCAAATCCTGAGTCTTTTACGCGAAACTGAGCCGAGATTTGTATTGCGATTGCTGTAAAAACATGATAAACTATTTTTCAATACTATTAGCCCCAGAAGTCAGTGTCTAGCTCCGATAAAAACTCAAAATACAGCACCACGGCTGACGGCATCTAGTGAATTGCGAATCTGCCCGAGTTTTCGTCGTAAAAGCACATTTCGGACTTAAAACGAACGAAACATAACTTATCTCGTCGGTACTGTTATTAAAGATCAATGAGCAACTATCTGTGCGCGGTACTTTGTTAAAAGCTTGACGAAAACCTATAAGGTGTCTAGTGGTCCAAAATGTGCAGCATGGCGGCGGCCGGGTGGGGGTCACTTTGAGCTGCCTGTTTATCGCTCTAAACCCCGCTATGTCATTGCGTTCCACTGACATTTATAATGTCGAATTTATTCTGGCGGTTTATTTTATTGCACATCTCTTATAACTTGTGTGTGTGTGTGTGTGTGCGTGCGTCCGTGCGTGTGTGTGTGTGTGTGTGTGTGTGTGTGTGTGTGTGTGTGTGTGTGTGTGTGTGTGTGTGTGTGTGTGTGTGTGTGTGTGTGTGGGCGTGTGTGTGTGTGTGTGTGTGTGTGTGTGTGTGTGTGTGTGTGTGTGTGTGTGTGTGTGTGTGTGTTGTGTGTGTGTGTGTGTGTGTGTGTTTGTCATGGCTAATGTCTATCTGCGGTCGTCGCGTACTTTTCGTGTAAAAGGCAGCCTGATCGCTGATATTTATTTGACAGAAACCTTGCTAAGAACGACCCATCAATAATGGACCCCTCTTCCGTAGCCCTACCTTTTTTTCTCTCCTTGTTTTGTGCCCTATTATTGCCTAAACCTTGGACGGTTTTCACACATCTTCTACAATTACTGCTTCGAAAAGCTGCCATTTGTCATAGTCGTAGCTTGGTTTGTACCGACTGACATCGTACAAAGTTCCGGTGACATACAGGCCTCGGATGCGCAGGGGCGCGTGAAATAAACACACGCCATACTTGCAGAGTAAGGATAGTGGACTCGTGCATATTTATCGAGTGCAGGAAGGCGTCTTCGGATTTTCTTTTGTCTATTCAATAACAGTAAATGTATTTTCTTGTCAACGGCTACATTTTAGGGGCTCTGGACTAGGCGTTTATTCAACATTGTGGCTCTACCTTTTAGAATTTGAAGGCTTTCGACATTATTTTTATACGACGGTGCCTGCTGGTCGTTGATCTGAGCATCAAAAAGTAAAAATCGAAACTAACTATTTTAGCTATATTATAATTTGTGCAACACAGACTGGTCCTGTGTGTCTATAGATTTTGTTCTGGGACATAAATGTTTTCTATTTTGCCGCCAATTAATAAGAATGCAAAGCACGGGACTCAACGACAAAGCACGAAGCTAAAATGTATATTCAATTTGCTCTAATTACAAGAAAGTGGCATTTTTATTGTAAGTAATGTGACCAATGTAGACAATTGCGATAAAAGGAAACTTAACTACTATTTTTAAATTAACAAGAAAGCTAGAGCAAAGTAATGAATTGGAATGATATATATATATATATATATATATATATATATATATATATATATATATATATATATATATATATTGTGTATTACTTATTCCAAATATATACCTTTATTTTGCATTGAACCTGTGTTGTACACGTTCCTCAAAAAAAGGAACGAAAGCTCGTTCCTCGTTCCTTCTGATTTTTGGAACACGTTCCCGTTACAAGTTCCATATATCTAAAAAAGGAACTCGTTCCCGTTACAGTATAAAAAATGGGACGTATCGTTACATATACTTTACATTTGTATTTTGCTGATTACCATATTTAGTTGGATAGAGCAAGTTTTATTTTTTTTATCTATCCCATCAAATGGCAACATAAGAATCTGAATGCCGTGATGGAAGGGCACTAGCAGAAGAAAACAAGCGGAAGCAGATATTTATTTCTTGATATTTTCACCATTAAAAATTTCAGCTTTTAACCATATTCATGTCTGTGGTGGGCGATTCACACGAGCCAAATGTACTGTTACCCACATTGCACGAGCGTTTTACAACCCTCACACGTTTCAATCTAAGAAAGTTCCTTGCTTCTCCGTGTTGCTCTTCGCAAGACAAGCAAGTGAAGAAGAGGGTAGGGCTTGTGGGAGATCAGTCTTGAAAACTACAAGTCCTTCTTCGTGAAGGTTGGATTCGTTGTTCAATTTGAAGGTCGGGACAAGGGTAGAAGGAATATAACGTTAAATTTTGTGTATTATTTAAGTGACCAATGTTCGGAATAGAAGGGTGCGTTCTATGTCTGGTAACCTGTTCTTTTGTTGTAACTGTAGGTCTCTTTGAGGAAGTTCAATGACGGCTGTAGTCGGCCTTAGATTTCTGCGTGTAAGAGGATTCGTGGAAGCAAAGAAAGTAGCTGAGTTTCAAACGTCCCTTATTCTGTGCCTTTTCCTTTCACTAAAGGTTATTTTCTTTTTGTTTTTTCCCTTTTTGTAGAGCAGCCTCGGGCGCTGAAAAAGGAATCAATGTCCACTGGCTCTCCTGTACCCGACTGCTATCAAGCGAGGACCACACAAAATAAACCCTAATATAAGTAACCAAAACGTTAATGAAATTCTGCCCTTCGTAAATACATTGTTTTTATACTTTTAAAATTTCCCTCTTAGAAATAAAATAAAAATTACCCCAGTGGGCGAAAAAAAAGCAACGGCGTTCTTTTTTCCGTTTTAGTAAAAATGTAACGAGTTCCCGTTCCAGTTCCACCGTTGCAGAATGGAACGGCGGCGTTCCTTCGTTCTTCCTAAAAGGAACGCGTTCCAGGAACGCCGTTCCAAACACCGCATTGTACCTACTATTTGCTAGACTACCTACTATAAAACGCATCTAAGGGTTTAATATCACCCGCTTGAACAATATCTTCATTTTACGCCTTAAAGCGTAGATAACTTGCAAAAGGTTTAGATAAATGCAATTGGCCCGTTCACACTTTTGCGACCGAGTTCGACCGAGAGAGACCAGACCGGTCTTTAAGCCTTTTGCGACTTCTTAGGACCGGATGCGGTGCAGCGGAGCTGGTCCTAAGAGGTCGCAAGAGGCTTAAAAACCGGTCTGGTCTCTCTCGGTCGAACTCGGTCGCAAGAGTGTGAACGGGCATGTTTACAAACAAACCGGAGCGCCCCTAGCCGACGCCACTGGCACCGCGCACGCGCGATGGAGTGTGGGCAAGAAGCTCACCGCAGTCCATAAACAAGCCATTGGAATGCGATGTTGTCGGCGTGGGTGTGAGCGCCTGTGCTCTTTTTCGCGTTAGAATTGTTGAGTCTAAGTCTTCCTGGCAATGTCTGACTACTTGAGCGGCCTCAGCGATATTCACGAGGCTCGGTACACCGCGGAAACTTCGCGTAAATAATATGTGACGTGAAGCGATTCATTCCTCGTGAACGCAGCAGAATGGACACTAAAGCCTGATTTGCATAATTATATTCTGCTCGCTATTTTCAGTCATGACGTCGTTCGGGCTGCAAAAGCGTGAACCGCAGCTAAGATGGTCGAAGTTGGTGCTGAAAATTGCAGGCAGAATCGGACACAGTGAATCGGGCGTAAGAAGTTGGTGATGGCCACTGGTGACAATTATCAACATCTTGTACCTACAGTTTACACCGAGCCTACTTACCCGAACCACAACCTTCAAACTTAAGTCTTTTTGAGGCCTGCACTTACTTCTTATCGCAATTCCGGAGCCAACGTTTGGTCTACGGGCCACTGTCGTTTGAACGAGCAGACGACAACAAGCAGAAACGTTTGAAAGAGCAGACATCAGTTCGAACGGTCACGCGGCCGTTTGAACGTGACGACGCAGTGAACGCAGTCCGCAGGTGATCCGTGCAACTTTGCGGTTTTTTCGCGTTCATGTTGAAAAAAAAAAGAAAAATCTGACGACCAGAGGTATCTGTGTATTCAACCCAAAGCGCATCCCGCACAAGCAATCGTGGTCCAACGGCGTCTGCTTTTTTTGTTTTCACGGCCCCTATTGACGCTCTCGGACGAACCGAGCAGGCAGAAAACAGATGAAAGCTGACCTTCAAAGCTTTTCCGACTCTTTTGTTACAGCCCCAGTCGCGTCGTTTTGACAAGAAGGCGGGTTTTTGTCTGATTTGTTCCAAAACAACACAAGAATTCAGGTTCCACATGGTGACTTCCGCCCACAGACCCAGACCGGAAGTGCTCCCGACGCGCCACCACCTCGCCGTGACGTAACAGAGCTGAGTTAGTGTACAGAAATAAATGAAAGCTATGATCCCGACAAAAATGCGAGAGACATTGCTTGAAGCGAAATAAATTGCAACCCAATTTTAGCGGAAGTATTGAGCATTTACGAGTTCGTGAGAACAAAAATTATTATGAATATTTTTTTCCAGAAAATAAAATGCGATGCTGTAGACGGTTGAATTTTTTAAATACGCGGTTAGTGTGCAGCCGAGCGAGTGGAAGTTTGCCATAGTGATATTAACCCGAGACTGATATTAACATGAGGTTGTCTGCCCCTATTTCTTCCTAACGCGAAACGTTCTTTGCCTTATTTGGGGGGAGTGAGGGGGGGGGGGGGTAATTGAGGTCGAGGAAGTTTTTTTTCTTTTTTATACTTTGTGAAGCCGCCGATTATCTCGATGCTGATTTGATGAGCCAGGTATGGCGTCATGTATGACGTCACACCCAACGTAAACCCTGATTGGTTGATCTTTTTTTAATTTTTTTAATCCCGATTATTGTTGATATTTTTATTCTAGGTACTGCTATCAAGTGTACATGCCACGCGTTAAGACTCACGCACTACAACCAGGACCGAACGCGCCGAAGGAGCTGAGCAAGCATCACCGAAGTAGCCAGATACCGGAAGGAAGTTTGCTAAGCATTTGTTTTTTACCACTATAATCTTTTGGTTTTTTCTGCCCCAGTTTGAGATGAATATCGTCATAGTGAATTTCCTCCTTTCTGGAACACAGTGAAGTAGAACGCCTTGATGAAAACATTAATGCTCGCAACCTTGTTGACAACGTGAGTGATGTCCCCATCGATCTTCAACGACGAGCACTCGAGCGTCCCGAAATAGGAACGAACAGTTTTTTCCTTCTGGACCAACATAAACGTTGAGCACCAGACGTAACATTATTACTATTATGTAACTCGTTGTATATACGTGCTTCTATAACTGATGGCCGGACGGCTTCGAAATCTGACACCTTGTGTATCCGCTATCCAGGGCTAAATTGGCCCCGGGAAGAATACATCGACAAAGGTAAAGCGTGCGTAACACACGCTATAGTGGCTTCCTCCGTATTGAAAGTATTCCAGCGTGCTTGCTCGCTTTATCAATTTTAGGGTGCACCCGCCCCTTTCCACGTGCAGCGGCGTGCCGTCGCCATCGGCGCAACCACCCCGCTAAATTTAGCGGGAAATTGAATTGGTGTGGAGGTTACGTGACGTTAATTTCCCCGCTAACTTTAGAGGGGAAACTTAAAGGCCGACGTACACTTCGCGCTTTCCACTTTTACCCGCCTCCTCCTTTCCTATATCCTCTCCACTTTTTACCTTGCCCTAACTTGGCTCCCCTCGCAGCTCAGGAGAGGGGGAGCGCTCAGAGGATTATCTTCCCTGCAGAAAACCGAGGTTATACGTCGGCCTTTAACGCCTTAAATTTAGCGGGGAAGTTTTCGCTAAATTTAAAAGAAAATTTAGCGAGGAAATTTAACGGGAAGAGGAGAGGAGGAGGAGGAGGGAAAAGGAGGGAGAGGAGGAGGAGGACGAAATAGGGAGGAGGAAGAGGATGGGAGTGTAGGGAGGAGGAGGTGGGGCATACCCTCCCCTGCGTACCCTCCATCCTCCTCCTCAAGAGCTCTAGTTTCGCATTACGGAGATTTGTAAACGTCCTTCATTTTTTTTGGACACTTGTGGCAAGGCGGTAAGTATTCAAGGAAGACGTTTTATATACTTTTACACAAGATTTATTTATAAGAAAATACTTCTTTAATCGTACCCCTGACCATACTCTTGGCATGGAGAGACAAGTCTGCTGTCATTATCAAATGGCGCGTAGTTCACTGAAGAAAATGCACACTGCGCGAGACTGTTAGTCCGCATTTTACTTCGAAAGGGTATCTGGTGGGCATAAAACTTTGCCACTTGGGTTAGTGAAACGATTGAGCACATTTCACCACTATAGTAGCTTTGATGACAGTCTGAGATGAAAATAGAAAAACCCGCCGATGGCTTATTGGCGCTAACAATGTCTCTGAGTGCATTACTTTACATAAATTGCCACGACGTGTATAAGATAAGAAGATGTGGTTTTTGCTTAAATTTCGACCACAAATATATGTTACCTTGCTTTCAGACAAAAATGCGTGTAGAGGTAAGAGAATGCTGCCCGTGTAGTGTGACGCAGCGGTGCGACGCAAAGCAAAGTCACGCATATGATCACGTTGATGAGTTTGCTATAGGCTCCCACAAAGCTATTCAAACAGCCGGTTGTTTTTGTCTCCTGTTACAGAGGCTTTGAAAGCAGCTGTGGGCGCGGGCGATTACTTGCGTCAAGTTGTATGCAGTGTTCGCGCTCTACGTCGGTCCCTGAAGATTGGATATATAAAAAAATAAACGCTATGTCCCTTTTTTTTTGTTAATCATATTCTTTATGTAAGTCAAGAAAGGCGTTTGATTATCATAAAATTACATATCTGCTATTTCTCAATTGCCTCCATTTAATTGGAAGGCACAAAGCTTACCAGTATTCCTTCAAAACCTTAGCGTATGTTTTCCGGTGCGCTTTCTTTTCGTTTTCTAACAAATATTTTGGCGGTATGGTTTATGCAACAGTTCGACTTATATATACACGAACGTCACGGCGCGGTGGTGGCGCGTCGAGCGCACTTCCGGTCTGGGGCTGTGGGCGGAAGTCACCATGCGGGACGTGCATTCCTGCGTTGTTTTGAAAGAAACCAGACAAAAACCTGCCTTCTCGTCAAAACGCCGCGGATAGGGCTGTACCAAAAGAGTTGAGAAAAGTTTGAAGGTCAGTTTTCATGTGCTCGGTTCGTCCGAGAGCGTGGGTATGTGCCGTGAAAGGGGAAAGCCAGACGCCCTCGGACCAGGATTGCTTGTGCGGGAAGCACTTGGGTGGAATTCACGGATACGTGTGGTCATCAGCTTTATTTGTTTTGTTCCAACATGAACGCGGGAAAATCGTCAAGTTGTACGGACCACCTGCAAACATACGTTCAGTAAGTCTTCAAGGTCAAACGGCCGCCTGATCGCTCGAATTGTTGTCTGCTCTTTCAAACGTTTCTGCTTGTCGTCTACTCTTTCAGATGACGCCGGCCGCGTAGACCAAACGTTCAGCCCGGTAATTGCGATAAGAAGTAAGTGCAGGCCGCAAAAGATTTTTAAGTTTGAAGGTTGGTTGCGGTCAGCAGGCTCGGTGTAAACAGTAAATTAGATGTTGATCATTGTTACCAGTGACCATCACCGACTTTTTATGCCTGATTCACCTAGTCCGATTCTGCTTGCGATTTGCAGTATCGACGTCGACCATCTCAGCTACGGTTCACGCTTTTGCAGCCCGAACGACGTTGCGACTGAAAATTGCGAGCGGAATCTCATCATGCAAATTAGGCTTTAGCGTCCATTCTGGGGCGTCCATGCGGAATGAATCGCCGCACGTCACATTATTCACGCGACGTTTTCCGGTGTAACGAGCCTCGTTAATTTCGCTGAGGCCACTCAAGTAGTCAGACATTGCCAGAAAGACGTAGAATAAACAATTCCAACGCAAAACAGAGCACGGGCACTCACACCGACGCCGACAACATCGCATTTCAATAGTTTCTTAATGCGCGATGGCGACCTTCTTGCGCACATTCCATCGCGCATGCGCGGCACCGGTGGCGTCCGCTAGGGGCGCTCCGGTTCGTTTGTAAGCATGAGTTAGTCTATATTGTTTTCCTCAGTACGCCACTTATTTGTATTGTATAGGCTGGATCGTGGATCAAAACCCTGTCGGTGGCAAGCTGCGGTCATTACTTGACGCAATACTTGCAAGTTTATGGCAGAAACATAAAAGTAGGCATATTGAAGCTTCTACGCGGTGCTCGGAGGCGAGTATTTTACGATGTGCCGCGATTATTATGTCGGGTGTTTGGAGATCGAATCGGTATTTGTGAAGCGTTCGAACGCCGATTAAACAAAAATCAAATTTGCCGGAACGCCACCGACTACGCCGGCGTCGCTTGCTTCAGTCGCTTAATAAATGACACGTTAAAAAGAAAAATAGACGACACACTCCAAGTTTCAGTTCATCACAGAGGCCCTCACTGCAGTTGAAAGCAAAAGCAAAGCTTTCACCAGAAGTACTTCGTACAAGTGCGTCAAACGATGCGAATGTCCCCGGTAAACGACTTCTAACTTATCGTCCCCTAAGCTCTGAATCTGATGACTTCGAGATCACGAACGGCTCCAGCCCTTGTATCGTTGTAACGTATCACAGTTTACACGCAACAAAGTCGCAACTTTCAACGTTCAATTACAAAACATGTATTTAAAAAAGACTGCATGGTATTCTAACGCGTTTGATATTTAACGTCCAGAATATTAACTGCCATTTTCGGAAAACACGATAAAAGTTTCATCCTCGTCGAGAACAACCTACTAAGGTAAGAAGTTTTCCCCGTTTCTCCCATAGAGTGCTATTAGCTATAGTGTCAAGCGATGGCTGCCGGTGGTGCCGTGATAGAGTTCACTGTAGCCGTGACACCAGCAAAGACAAGCCTCGATCCGCGACTCAGCTTACTACAATAGAGATCAATGTAATTCGACCCTTAATTACAAAAAAAATTATCCGTCCTGTGTTTATTTACAGTACACTCACAGCGATAGCTGTTACACGTCTCGGGGAAGTCGTTGGGCATCGACGTCGCGTTCACGCACCGTGGGGTGCGTAAACAAAAGCGTTCTCAGCGAACTATACATCTGTTTTGTTCTTCACGCTTTTTTTTTCTTCGAAGTGCGTGAAAGCGCGTATCCCGGCACGAGCTCTTGGCATTGACAACTAGTGGTACAACGGCATTTTGTCACCTGCTATTTCTTTTTTCCAGAGAGCGTGTGCTGTAGGCATCGGGTATACTACAAAAACTCTCGTTAACTCTGTGGCGTAGCTCAGTGGTAACGCCTCTGCTTCGTAAGCAGCGAACCCAGGTTCGATTCCCGCGCGCGGCCGGCGAGCGATCTTTCTCAAGAGTTTGGCAACATCGACGACGGGTGCCCTACATCGCCAACTACAACATCAACAACGACAACTACTACAATCATAGCTACAACATCAGCTGATACAACAATAACATCAACAATGGACGTCATTCGGAGTGGTGGGAAAAGCATTTAACAGGCAGCGCTTGAAAAATGGCAGCGGGGTTATATCTCTCGTTTGATTTGCTTGCTAGGATATATTGCGATCATACTGCGCACATATGGCGATCAGTCTACGCTTTTGCGGGCATGTCAAAGTAGTTTCGCCGCGCCTATCGTACAACAAGTATATAAACGCGACTTATACAAAAGGTGTTACTTATATTGCCGCGTGCGCAGCTAGCGAAGTATACAGCGCGCTCACCTCCCACGCAAAGGTGCGAGGTTCGATGCCTGGGAGCGGACACACCTTTTTTATTTCTATAAATGTCGCCTTCTCGACAATTAGGGAACCCTGTTGCTTATTCGAGGTCCGGATGTTCTACGCGTCGAACCTTCTACGCCGATTGTCCCCGAAGCCCACGCGTGTGGCTTACGGAGAAGCTTTGCGTGGCGAGCCGGAATCAGTCTTTCGCCAGCGCCCGATCCAGCTGCCACGCCGCCTTCGACGCCCGCGACGCCTGTAAATATGCCTTTGTTCCGGGCACAAGTTCGCCCCTATTAAGCGTTTAGTTTTCTACTCCATTAACCGTCTCTCTGCCTGTCATTCGTGACAATATACCAACATTTTGGTGAAAACGGCTCTTTAACTTGCATAAAGGAGCGAGTTTATGGACCGGAAGATCCAGTAGATATAACCGCGCAGTAAGCCTTTATGTGTACACAGTCCATAGAGTTAATATAATATTCTAGAGGGAAAGTCCTCGCCATACATCCCAATGCCCTTGACATTGGGGCCGCTTGAAGACAGCGGGGCTTGACACGGACATCGGCGGACCCGGTTGGCGGTTCCGATTGGGCATACATATCGTGGGCGACGCCTTAATATACACAAAGAGGTAGCAAACCATCACCTGTAAGGTCTGTACCTTGATCTTTTTTTAGCTTGCCTTGCAGGAAAACACCGGAATCGCTCGTTGGATAAAACTAAATACAGTTGACAGACGCTCGAGCAACGTCAACTTGTCGCGACCAAAAGAACACGGCTAACTTTTCGTCTGCTTTCTGGCTCTTCAATCGCTCTCTTCTCGTTCTTTCTCTCGGGGACCGCGGATGTCAGCGCCCGGGATTTGCCGCGTTCTGCTGCCATCTTCAACCCCCACCATAGTCCAAGGCATGTTCTTCTGTGGTTATAGGGCAGTTTGTTAAGCGACGATAGGGATAATGCGCGGCTAGTGCTTATTCTGCATCACGATCGGGCTCCCACAGCAAGGGTGGTCCTAAAGGAAGTCTCATACTACCGGACGTTTCACAAAATTCAAGCCAAACGTTTCGTGCAAGCACTACACACAAAAAAAGAATAAGAAGAAAAAGAGACGGTGTTTGGGATATGTAGGTGGCTAATTATCTTTGAATAAGTAACTTTCAACTTTCTAAAGCTAAAGGAATGGTTTCAACTGCACACTTAATGTCCATTATCAAACCCTAAGGAGGTAAGTATCTTTTACAAAAATATTTACGTCGTCGTGGTTTCTGTGTCGTATTCGTGATAGGCGGAAAGATGCAGCTATTTAAATGCTCTTCAGAGTCTTCGGCTTCCTATTGGCAATGAGCCCTAAGTTGTAGTCAATAAAAAACTGAAACCTCCGCGTTACGTGAAGCTTTTTTTTTCTTCAATACGGGATGAAGAAAAAGGCTAAAACGCAATCTTGCTAAAGGCAACTCATTCTGCGGTTGATAATGACGTCCAGCGATTTCTAATGAAACTGCTTCTTCCCCTATATTAACAATAAAAGGTCACCAAAATAATTCAATTCTTATTTATCTCAAATATGTAGACTGCACAGCACTATTAGCGCGAACACGACGTCGGCGCTTTTTTGCAGTTTACTTTAAAATGGTATATTTAGTGGGCATCAAGCTTTATCGTTTAGGTTAGTATCTCTAACGTGTACTTTCCATTACACTAAAAGTTTTAATAAACCCAATGATTCTAGAAAAATAAAATCAGAAAGAACCCGCAGTTGTTTGTTTGACCAAGCAGTCTGCCAGTGGGGGACTTTATAGATACCCTTTATGTCAGTGATCAATACGTCTTTTTCGTGCGATGCTGAGTTTAAGGAAATTGAACAGGATTCAATGAAAACTCTAGCAGATTACTGCAATGTATACGGCGATCAAGGCTGCGAGCTTCTGTTTGCTCTACCCGTTTGCTCCCGTCGTACCAACCATTAACCCTATTCATAACTATTCAGTCGCGTAGTAGCCAGTTAATATACGCGTAGACATGAAAGACAATAGTTCCTAGTAATATCTGATGGAGTATGCTTTCTACATAAGCAGCTAGGCAATGGTTATTTTTTCTGATCTCATTGTTCCTTTTGTTGTGAAGCGACTCCAGAAAGCCGACTTGCGCGAAAATAAAAAATTTAAGTATGAGCTTTTATGGTTCCAGTTCAATGAGCGGCATCTGGTACTCCACAACAAAATCCCGATGATTAATTTACACTAAAATTACAAAACGCCTCACAAACTTTTTTCTTTTTCTAGGTAGCGAGCATTTTGTTTATGCTAGAAAAGAAGGTGCGTCTACTCCTAAAAACATGTCTAGACATTAAAAAAAAAAGAAATCTATGCGCTTTGTCACCGGGGACGACGTTTCACGTGTCTGCATTGCGCTTAGCATTACAGCGCCGTCTAATTTCTTTGTTTAGGTCTAAACATACGCCCTGCCGCGTCATTCGCAGAGCTGCTTCCGTAGATGGCGGCCATTGGCTCTTCCAAGAGCTTTGGTATAAAGTTGACGCACTGTATCTTTTTTCAGATAGTTCGGAGGATCTTGATTTTCAGCCCGTTGAAAGAACTTAAAGGCGCGCGATATCACCTAAAAGACAATACCTGCGCCTCCTCCCCCCCCCTCTCCCTCAAACGCCATCGTTGGGGGAGGGGGGAATTAAAGGCCCAATAACGACTGCGGATAATAAGGGCCCAATAACGATGACGTCATGCGTAGGCCTTGTCTCGCTAGCTAGCATTGACCGTAGACACGCTCCATTCAAGGTGGCCGACTGACGTCACGTGAAAGTAAGCGCGTCTCCTCACTGACGTTGGGGATTCGCTGAACCTTGAGGTTCGGCGGATCCCGCGACCACGAAGTCACGCGTGGACCTTGTCTAGACGTTTTCTACATTGTCTCGAGCCGCCGGCGGAAAAAAAACAACACTAAACATAGCGCCGCCCGTTCGAAATACAATGTCACAACGACAGGAGTCAGGGACTGTCTGTCGCCCGACGAGGAACAATTGACAGTGGATTTCGCACTCGACGGCCTCGTCCAAATTGAACGATTCAGCACACGCGCACCAAGAGACGGGCGGGTCTGTAATTGGAAGTGCGCTGACTTTGCAGTTCTGTCGCCTGCGTATGTCCCGTATAGTACTAATGCACGCCGCATTCTGTGTGCGAGGACGGTCGCCACAAAGCTATACAATCACCGCAACCTACAAAGTGCCGCTCTAACAATATTAATATTTTTTTTTTTTAGAGTGTCAAGTATGCATTGCCGACCGCTCCTTCTCAGCCCGAATATAGCGCTGATAGCTACTCGGACATAAAGTCATGTTTTCAGAACTAACAAACAGTTCTGAAACTTACAACGAAAGTTATAAGTGACTTTTTTTTTTAATCTTTGTTTGGGAAAATGAGGCTCGTTTTTGGTAGTTCGCGCCAGTCAGCCCCATGTATTCGTGACCTTTGTCGGACACCATTTTATGTATAAAAAGTTTTTAAAAAATCGCTTAAAACTTTTTTTGTGTGTTTTTTGCATTATGTCGTTGTGTGTTGACGATGTGCGCTTTTTGTGGTGTATTTTTCATACCCACTACCCCGATGTAATTCTTCCGCGCTGCAAAGTTTCTTTTTTTTTCTTTTTTCATAAAAATAAAGAAATATATAATGGTTCGTTCTAAAACTTTCGCATCTGGTTCGGACAGCTGACGTTACATTTTGCGGGAAATTGAGCGTTCGGCGATGCATAGTTTATTTTTGCGATTACAAAACGACTGGTTTCTCTTGTGGTTGTTTTTTGGAACAGCCGGTATGCCACCGAATGACGGCTCTCAAAAGCATCGATCCCAAACAAATGGCCCCACTGAGCTGGAACGTCGACCGAGTGAATTGTCAAGTGTAATGTTCCATCTCAAATAGCGTTTTTGAGTGTCATAGCTTTCGTTGTCGTCATTAGCGAGTTCTTTTTCTTAACTTATATAGTGAGTCACAGCTTCCTCAATCGCAGGGCGTGGCGATTCCCACGAGCATGACGTTTTAAGTAAGCACGTGAAAAATGACGCTCAGTCTATGAGCGCAGACTTTGATTGAGGTCTAAAGATATCTTCAGCCTCATTTTCCGAGCCCCCTCTGTAGATAGCGGCGATCGGCCGTCCTAAGTGTTTTGCGGAAAAGTAAACGTGACATAATTTCTTAAACTAAAGAAAGGCAGGCTCAGCTCTGCTAAGTGACACACTTCTTGCTTCGTTCATCGGCGATGTTATCGGCTAATGCTCACGTCCAACTGGTTACGGAGTGGTAATAAGCCGCTCGGAGCCATCCGCACACTTGATTTCCTAAGCTGTTGGTGGTTATATACACTAAAGGTAACCTAAAGCAGCCGAGTCTAACCTAATATTGCCTAAGCTCACTACGCTTTATTACGATGGAATCCCCTCACCTAACGGGTTCTAGCTTAACCTGACGGAAGGTCACGCAACCTCACGCTTAGCCTCACATTATATAACCTCATCTAGCTCGCAATCAGCCACGACCCGCCACACCGCTCCTAACATAACGCGGGCTAACCAGGCCGCCGTCCTGCCACCGTCGTCGCAATGAAGCTAGGAGTTTCGACGTTGCCACGACACACAGAGTTTGATTACGCAATCCATCATGTTGATCAAACGAACGAACCCGACCGTTGGAATCAATGAAACGGGCGCAGCGGCGAAGCACTGAGCGGGCGAGAGCACTCGTTTCTCCCACGAAGAATGCATCAGGGCCATGATAAAAGCTCGGCGATGACCGACGGCGCTCGGACTGGAATGCAGCCGTCGTCATAATTAATACCGAGCGGAACCGTATACTGTCCCGAGAGCGCCTCGATGTCGGGGGGATGTGCTGGCTTCATTGATTGCGAGTCAAAGACCGGTCCGGAGCGGCCCCGCCGTGGGTCAGTCGGACGGAAGATGGGCCATTAGTACGAAAGGGTAGCGGCGCATTCGCGAAAGTATTGCGGGTCACGAGCTCAGGCGGGCGCTAAAGCACGTGAGAAAGTCACTGAGAGTAGAAGAAATGCACGGCGTGGCATATTATTTATGTGCATGCTCCCTGATTCAGGGTTCTTTCCTTGCCATTCGCAGTATCGGGTAATGCCGCACTTGGTTAGGCTGCGGACCGATGATGAGGTTTTCGGGGTACGCAGTCGCCCCCACTACAAGCATCGAAACGCTCCACAACAAAAAAATTAAGGAAATCTTCTTTTTTTTTTTTTGTCACTCGTGAATACGGAAAACCTACGTGTGTTATTGGGGAGGGGGGAGGGGGTTGAACCTTGAATTTCTCAGACTGTGAGTGACTCTAGTGTTGCAACGTTAGAAGAACAAGTAAGGGCACAAAGGGCGTGCACGTATAGATAAATAGAGCACTTGGTCTCAAACTAAAGGATAAGAGTAGGAAGAGAAAACAGAGAGGTTAAACAAGGCGACCCGCCTCCGTTGGCTACTCTGGGTTGAGGGAGGGGAGATGAAAGGAAGACGAAAGAG
Source organism: Ixodes ricinus (assembly GCA_037355805.1). Classification (NCBI taxonomy): domain Eukaryota; kingdom Metazoa; phylum Arthropoda; class Arachnida; order Ixodida; family Ixodidae; genus Ixodes; species Ixodes ricinus. Next base: position 29,116 of record JAZHYW010004639.1, read on the forward strand.
AGAGAGAGAGAGAGAGTAGAGGAGGAATGGCTATCTAGCTAACACCCGCGTTAACACTGTGAGTGCGGAATTCTGCGCGTACATCATTATGAGAGTGTTGAAGTATCCAAAATGGCATTGAAACTAGGAACACTGAGACGTCATTTGCATGCCACAAATGTTCACCCCATGTAGCGCGAGTTGTGCTTACCAGCACGAAGTTCAGTGGAGCACGTACACGCTTAGCCAAAGTGTAGAACTAACAGACTTGCGCGTAAACACAATTAATGAATAATAAAGCACTTTTTTTAAGAGCAGAACTCAAACTAGAAGCAAGGTGAAGACCATAAACGTCTGAACTCCGGTGTAACCTTCATCGTAAATATGCAGAAATGGCGACGCTCGGAGCGTATTTATCAAAATAAGAGCCTGACGAGAGTACAATATTTACAAAGAAGACTATGAACCTAGAGAAAAACACTCCAACTGCAGCAACATAAGTGAGCAGCGAACCTCACAAATGCTCTCTCTGGTATGCAAAAAAGTTTCATTCGAAATGTGACATTCTATCGCCTAGCCTACAAGTTAAATACAAAAGACTGAAACAATTACCTTGCAAAAATCTACCAAAAGCCTTATTTAAAAAAAAGATTATATATAATTTATTTATAAACGTATCAGAACTTATATAAATTTATAAATTATATAAATCATATATAGGTTCGACATTATCTTGTATGTCCTCTTATGTTCGATAGAGAGATTCATATACATAACTTAATAATTGTGTTGTGTGTATGCTTATACAACCGGAAGTTAGTCAGCACCAATGGGCGTCTGGTGTCTCTGCTGTAAGTTAGCAATTTAGCCAATGCAGTACAACCGTAAGCCAGGGGCCTGCAACGTTCACCGCGCGATTATGTTTTAATAGGTGAGCGGCGTTTGGCAACTTCCGATTCCTTAGGAAATTTTGTTTAGCTGTTAACAAACGACGACGATGATTTGCAAGTCTGTCTAAGCATGGTTCTGAAAACTACAGCCTGGAGGTTTCAGAATTATGCTTGTACAGGCTCGCAGCTCATTGTCGTCGTTTGTCAACAGCGAAACGAAATTTCCTAAGGAACCGCAAGTTGCCAAACGCCGCTCACTTAGCTTCATAGTGCATAGAAAGCTTGGCATTGCACGTGCTCGTACTAGCGGAGGAAGTTGAAGTATCCTCAATCTGGGCGCGAAACAATCTCTCCAAGCGTTCGTCGCATGCATAGGCCTCCAGCGCTGAAACTTCGAACAAAGTGTGGCGCCCTCATTTTGGGTAGTACAAGCTCACCTGATTGGGCCTCACCCTACTTATGGCACGTTGGCTGAGCTTTTTATTGTTCTTTGTGGTGCTGACGAACGTAAAAACACTTTTGGATGTCCTAAATCGGCTAGATTCAACGCCCCAAGACGATCAACAGCGCCAGATTCATGCCGCAACAAAGTCCTAACAAGTCCCTTTTCGCAGCGCCCCCTGGAAAACGCAGGAGGCCTAGACGTTCAGTTCACATGAGGCAAGCGGCAGTGCTCGATACGAGTCGTGCGGTCTCGTGCAGTGTACGCACAGAGTTCCAGTGAGGTTGTCGCAAGTGCAGAAAGAGTTACGTTCCCTTCATGCATTTCGGCACCGGTGGCGTAGCGAAACGGGCTAGTGATATCGGTTTATTAGATATAGCTGTCGTACAATATACAACGCTGAACAGTCAGTATAGTGCTCTCGTATTTTTTTCACGGTCCCGTTAGCGCGGTTCGCACAGCGCGGGCCCGTGAAGCGGCACAGGAACGACACCCGACTGGAACGACTCATGCAAGAAAGCGAGGAAGGGGTTTGCATACTCCCCAGACGACCCTAGTCCGCTGAACCAGATGAGATAGCGCGCTCCACTGCATCGGGCGATACATATGTATCTGCGAGAATTCCCCCGATGTTTTTATTTCCCTCGGTTGTCCTTTTCTTTTTTTTTCTTTTTTTCTTTTCGTGTGTGTGTCGGAGTTTCGTATTCGTTGTATTTTTTCTGAGTGGTGACATCGGCCGAAACACCTACACGCGGTTTTGCGAAGACTTCTCGTGGAACTTCCAGAACGCTGACATCGACGGTTTCGGCAATGCCTATTTTCTCGCAATCAGAGTTTCCGTTCTTGGTAAACTCTGACTACGGAAAAGAAAAAAAAAGTAGCTTCAGTTGAGTGAGACCGCACAACGTAAAAGTCATGTTTCTGAAGCTTTCACAGGAACAATCTTTGCGCGCAGTGACAAGATTCGCGATGAATAATTTACGCATTGTCATAAAAGATTACACGCGATGGAATTACGAGAATTTCTAACCGAATGAAGTTGAGCGCCAATCTGCTATTTATCCGGTGTTGTATGGCAACAAACTCGCAGCTGTCCCCTATAGGCTACGGATCTTTGAACACATATTCGTGTATTTTTATATAATATAAAAACTTTAAAAAAACATTTTGACTGTTTACAACGGTAAAATTTGATTACTTAACTTTTGACGTTACATGCACAATATTATTTTTTAAATTATCAATATTTTTATAAAGTTGCTAACACGCTTAAGTCATGGTTAGTAGCAGTGCAATAAGCAGAAACAAACACAAGAAGACAGATGAAGTTTCTAACGCAGCAACACATCTCTCCAATTCTTTTTTTTTTGTCTATGTCTACGTTTTCTTTTATAAAGTTTATCAATACTGTTTGAGATCGCGTAAAGTTTTACCTCTCCCAAATGTAATACACAGGGTGCTTAATTTTAATTCGAACGTACTTATTAAAAACAAATCCGTGCAAGGTAGAATGGAGTGGTATGTGCAGGTGAGTTATACGGCCAGGATTACATATTATAGGGGGCTAAACGTCAAGATAAATTTAATACTTTTCAATTAGTGAAAATAAGCGCATGATTTCAATGAGAAACTTGCTGAGCGTCATCTAAAAACACTAAATCAATACATTTTAGGAGAAAAAAGTTGAAGCACGTGTGATGCGTGAGGATTGCGGATTTGAAGCTTGTCATCCCCGTTTTCAGAACGCCGGCCTTGCTCCCGTCGCACGAGCGGAACATTGAGCGCACTCCCGTGCTTCAAATCTACCTAAATTTGATTTATTTAGTTTTTTTTTTACATAACGCTTACCAAGTTTATAATTGGAACCGCATGTTTTTATTTTGCTCAAACTAAAAAGCAAACTTTAAAAAAAAATATTGTTAATTAAGTAACTTATTGTGTCGATTATCCCCTATAATATGTACCCCGGGACGTATAACTCGCCTGCACAAACCACGTTAATCTACCTTGTACGGATATTTTTATACATATATAAATTTGTCTGAATTAAACATTAAACAGCCCCTATGTTCCGGGTGTCTGGGAGAAAATAGAACCGAGTTTTTTTAACCTCAAAGATAAATTACTCATCGCCGTACTCTCAGTATTTACCCAAAGGTAATACTGTAGCGGTGGGAACCGGATTCTAAAGTTTCAGAGCTCACCGTTATCTAATTCAAAAAGTTATAAGCGATTTTCTTAATACTTTAACGAGAAAATGGAGAATTCGTGGAGATGAATTGCGAACGCTACCATTTTTTCATCAAAAATTTCCAAAAATCGCTGAAAAGTTTCGAGTCGAATAACGATAAATTTCGAAACTGGTCCGGACCGCTGGCGCAACATGTGGGCGTTCACTTTGCATACGGCGATGCGTAGCTCATTATTACGGTAACATAAAACAAAACAAACAAACAAAACTTACACGGTTCTCTGTTCTCGCCACTCACCCGTTATATTGCATCTTCCATCAAAGGGGCATTATAAAAAAAGATTGCATCTTGCGTCAAAGGAGCATTATAAAAAAAGAATAAAACGTACAAAAGGAGGCCGGCATAATGGAGAATGTCCGAGATTTGGTCAATATTTCTGTGGAAACATAGATAAAAGAAATTCACCCGTTGCCGAGGTCATTCCCCCTGGCGACCGGACGACTGGCGGCGTGTCTTGCATCCTCGTCCACAGCCGGTGCCGGTTCAACGTGACGCGGTAAGCCGTCGCCATTCGTCGTGATCGAAAAGATCATATTGTCCGACTTCGGCGCCACTCCAGAGAACCGCTTCTTCCAAGTTACGCCCGCGTCGATCCCCGAGAGTCTCTCAGCACTCCATCGCTCTCAAACCGACTTACGAACAAGAAATGAAAACAATTCCGCCCACTAAAGCTTTCGAATCCTCAACTCGCGAGTAGTGCTCGGGTGTCTCGTAATCTCCCTAATCTCCCTCGCCTCGCTCATTTGGTTGGACGCGAAATCCGCGGCTTTGGAGTCCTAACACCTTAATGCGCCCTCGGTACGAACGCCACTTCAACTCCTCGACTCAACAGGCCCTTCGCTCGTTTCGTTCAAATGCACGTTTGGCTCCTACCCAACACTCGAAAAGTCGAGAAGAAAAAAAACCGGAAAGAGCTATAGTGTCGACGGGCGCTACTGCCGTTTCAATAAAACGCAGGAAATAAAAAAAAGAAAAACAAATTCCCGAGATATCAAGACGCCAAATACACTGCACCGACGATCCACTTTGGCAAAAAGACCAAGTTGTACTGAAAGCCCTCGAGCAACCGGCTCTGCCTTTATATACTCAGGCTATACCGATGCAAATCAATTGTATGCACACGGAAAGGGAGAGGGTACACGTGAGCCGAGGAGGTGGGGGAGGGAGGGAGGCAGGAAGGAAGTCAAAGAGAGTGCAGAAGCAAAACGATGGAAAGTGAAAGCCGAAAGTACCTCCCGACGAACGAAAAAGTGGGCGATCCATAAAGACGTATAAACAAAAAAAAAAGCATAAGTCATCATTTCCTCCTTTCTCTATTCCGCCCTCACCTTTGCTCTTTCCGCCTTTCCAGGTTAAAAGGGTTGGCAGACGAGCAAAGGGGAGAGAGGAGGAGGAGGAGAGAGAGAGAGAGATATTTGGACGGGAATTTGAGCAACGTCCGTCTTTGCAGAACATCGCTTGACGATGTCGCGTTTTTTCTGGCACCGTTACGCCGAGTCTCTCTACCTTCGGAGAATGTCCCTTGTTATGGCTTCTTGCCCAACCCACTCTCTCGTTTTCCTCTTCTCTATCTCCCCCCCCCTTCTCTCTTTCTCTCTCTCTCTCTCTGCATCTCACTTGCTTCTTTTTTTTTTCGGTTGTCAACAATGGAAGCTGGAGCAGTCGAGCTTGTCGCCTTTGATGCGGTAAGTTTAATACGTAAGGGTTCCACGGGGCTCTTTATTTCTTATACTATGCTCAATTCTGCCTTCCTTTCAATTCTGGCTGTATACGTATACTCCCCGCTCTTCCTGTGCAGGTGTATTATTTGCTGACTTTCTTTTCCACGATTGCATTTTTTTTTGTTCTTTCCAGATATGATATAAGGTGCACACCTAGCAAGTGCTGCAGTATCCGCCTTTTTATTTAACGCTAATAAGCTACACCGCGTAGCGTTGTTGAATGAATTGACTTTCGTAAAACTATGACGCAACGCGCTTTTCTTCTTTTATTTTTTTTTTAGTCTTGAAACCAGGAAGTTTTTGCCATACCTACAGTTGCTTTGAAAATGTAAAAACTACCCTCCCACGGTGGCTGTAGTAGAACTGTTCGTCGAAGCACTGGTCAGTTTGTCACATAGGACATTTTGTCATAGGACATATCGTCGCGGTGGAGGTTCGTCAGGCTATTCAAAGGACTTTGTTTTTCCGAGCCATATTTTTAGTGCCGAGCATATTGTTCCCGAAAAGAAAAACCTCGGCTGAGGCCCTACTCACACAAATGTTTCGAGTTTATTTTAATAGCTGGTTGAAGCGATGTTCCTTTCGCAATAATGGCTGTCCGATTTCCCGGGACTCCAACACAATCCGGGTATTCATCGGAAGACAGCGGCAAACATGCACGTTTGTCAAAACGAATTTATTTAGAAATGGTCACTCTGCGGTATACGGCCTGCAGTTTCGTGTGCTCTTTGCGCACCTTGTGCGTTTGTTTACCCCCAAATGCGCCACGTGCTTTTGTTTCCTTGACCTCGACCAATGACGGCGCGTACTTGGATACCTCGTCATCGCGCGGTTCCTACGCGTTCTCTATGTCACTCTTTAATTGGAATGCTCCTCCTTGCGTTCCGCAGTGCGCGGAAGACGCAATTTAGAACACTTGCGCGCCGTATACAAATAAGGGCACGGGTCGTTCGTCCAAAGACAGTTCGTAATAAGGCAACTCGTCACATAGGTATAGGCAACCTACAATGCTGTTTGGTTTGGCGCCATCTAGCGACTGAAGCAAGAAATATTGGGTACCCCTGGGAGTGGCGGCTGCATTGTTCAAACGTGAGCTTTTCACTCTGGTGGCAGCCGAGCTGTAGCCTAGTGTCATGAAGCAAGAAATACTGGGTAGTCCCAGGAAGCCGTGATCGCGTAACGTGCCAGTACATGCGGAAGGCTACGGCCCAGGTGGGCCAATGGGAGCGTGGACTGGCGTATCACCGGAGACGCGCCTATACTCCGAAGAAGAATCAGACTTTTCGCTGCGTCATGCTCTAATATGTGTGCGTTGCGCTCGTATACGTCGCGCATTTCGAAGCCTTCGGCGCGCAATGTGTGGCTTATCGTGCACCCTTTGCCAAGTTACAACGAGACAGGGTATTACCGTGGGCTCTCACTCTGCTGGCGCCGCCTGGCCGTTGCCGGCTGGCTATATTCGTCACTGGGACAACTCGTCGAAAAACTGTAGATAATGTTTGAAGATCTTATTGCCCGCGTACTAGCTTTTTTTAGTGTTCGGTCGCTTTTGTTATTCAGCTTCTGTGTAGTGTCCTGTATAGAAAGTTTGGCATGCGCGACGCAGACTTCGTATGCGTGGCACAGATTGCACATGCGCGACACGGAGAGAATGTAGCTCGCCTACGTGCGTGACAAAAACTGCGCATGAGCGACACGGAAAGAATGTAACTCGTCCACGTGCGCGACCGAAACGTTTCACGTAACACCCCTCAATTGCCTAGCAATTTGTCATCATTTTGTTTTTCCATTAATGACAGAGAGGTGCCATGATTGTGGTGGACAAGACATAATTAGTCAGTGTCTGTTGGAAATTAGTAAAAGACAAATTTCTTGTGTCGAGAAAAAATAATTAAATCAAGAAGTGCCTCTGGTAATTTTACTCGCTTGAAAGAACTATGCTCGATAAAAATGAGATATGGTACAAAAATAAGAAATATATGTTAATAGTTTGACGAATTGTAACAGTGACGAACTGCTCTCTGACGAATTTCCCTAAGTGACGAATATCCCTGCTACCAACTGACATTGGAGCGCCGACAGTAGAGCGCCACGACGTTAGCGCGCGCGACACGAGAGCGCTGCGACGTTAGCGCGTGGGACTCCAAGCGCAGCGACATTAGCTCGCGTGTCATTAGAGCATCCCGTCACGAGAGCGCACAACCAGTCCAGCGCGAGTGGCCCGACCCAACCGACACACTTGTTCGGACATCGCGTGCTTTATGTGAAATTTGCGAGGATTTACGCCGCTGCATTGAGCAAGGACATTGCGAAATGAGTCGCAAACCAAGAAGTGTTACAAAAAACTGAAAGCGCAAAAAGAAAAAAAAGAATATCTGTGGCGTCTATTTCCCTAGAAAAAAACATTGCAGCTGACGTAGCTTCATTAGTATTTTGATTTAATTGATAAAGTTCACCACCGACATCACTAATTTTTATTTTAAAATATTTTAAAACATTTAAAATAAAAAAAAGCGACATGTAACACGCTTCCCCGTATTCTGGGGTTTTCGAGATCAATTTCGGGAAGTTGTCACAAATGACAATTGTGCTAAACACTTCATCTGGGAATTTGTGCCGACAATGAAAATGAATGCGTTGATGTCAGCGTAGTAGAGGGATAGAGCGCTGGGGCGAGACCGACAGCACCCGGTGCAGCAGGCACAGTAGTCTCTCAGCATTCAGTTTGTATTCTGCTTGCAAAGCTTCTCCCTTTGAAACCTGTATGGTGTAAAGGACAAGTGGTGTTTAATTCACCCTTTGTCTCTGCCACCCTATTCAAAATGGGCGGCGGAAACAAGTTCACAGGAAAACGAATGGGTTTCGAAGAAAAGCTTACCAACGACATCTAGCAATCAATGTAACTTCAACGTTCGAAACTCTAGTGGAAGTGTTGTCTGGGTTCATATTTAGAACGCTCTTTTCCGCACCTTGCTTTCCGTTGATGCTACGTTTTTTGGTCGTGTATATTCTCGTTCAACCCCAAAAGAATGGCTTGATTTCTTAGAAAGAGTCGTACCCGTTTTATTTTTATTTTTTTATTAAAAACACATTTAATCATTCAAAAATCACCTAAGGGTCATTCCATGCCAAACGTCCCAGACATTGCGCTCGACCCCTTCCGATTTCTAAAAAAAAATTCATGGCCTTTTGCCCCAATGTTTGTAGCCATGCCCTAAAATATTTTTGGCGAAAAACATTTTTTGATGACGTGAGCGCGGTTTCAACTTTTAAAAACAGCGTGAAACTAGGCATCACTCAATAATTGATGAAAAATAAGCTGTTTAGTGAAACACCTAGCAATATTCTTTCTTAAATTTGCACGGCTTTCGGCTTACAATGTGGTTAAGCTTGTAAAGTTTTGTTTAACATAAATATTTTTTTTAAACTAAAAATTTTGAAAATTTTAACATTTTTGTTATTTTATTATAAAAATATACAACTGCTCCCGGGACACAATATAACTTTTTACCGGCTGCCCTGCAGGTATATAATCTATAAAAAAAGTTTGAAATCGCTCAATAAAATATTTCGGAGTAAACAAAAATCCTGAAGTTGCAAAAAAGTGCGTTTTGACGCATAAACAGCTGTTTATTTCACCCTGAGGTGGTCCAAGTAAAAATACAAAATATAGTGGGTTTGGAAGAACAATTAATAATCTTTTGATTCGGAAAGTTTAATCAAAGTAATTTTTGTTTAAAGCGAGAAAACAATTTTTGAATTTGAACTCTCGCACCACAACCCACGTCGCTTCTTAACGCCTCTTCGCCGCACAGCACGCCACCTGCGGCGATAGCTGACGCGATTAGGTCCAAAGAAAGAACGGAGTTTTCTGCCTCTTCCCCTTGTCCGTCTTTCCGGCTGCAAGGGAAGAAACGGCGGGTATCGTGTAATAATCGTTGGGATACCGCCATCGCTAAATTACAATTGTATTGTACATCTCAAAATAATTTCTGTTGACTATCTTTTCCGTATGTAGGCGAGTCTTGCTTTCATTGAATTTCGTAAACTGTAGTTTATTTGTACGTTGTGCACTTTCAGGTTTTAACCGAAAAACACCGGTTGTTTAATGTTTCCGCCCTGGCGACGGCTATCGAAACTCCTTCCCCATAGAGATTCGTCAAACGTGTTATCTCGTGGATCCAGGATCGATCTTTCAGTGTCTGTTCAGAGGTTGCTGTGGTTCTTGGAAGACACTGCCAACATCAATGTGGCCCAGGGTCACTGACCTTGGAAAACTCGTCTCTTCACCTGGGGAACGAAAATGCGTTCATTGTTAACTGTTTACTTTTCAAGGGCTTCCCGTGCTACGGGTTCGATTTGATGTCACCCTGTCTTGGATTCTCTGGAACTGTTCCACTTTTTTGGATGGGGGCTGACAGTGACGGGTGTAGGTTTCGTTCACCTCGCCGAAGGTGCTCTGAATATCACGCCACTTCCATAGTAAAACGCTGATTCTGAGAGTGATTTGTTCAAGTTTTGATAACAAAAACTGAATTAACAAACAAAATGAAGTTGTGCGCCTTTGTGGAAATTCTGGGATTAAAATTAGCGCTGCAACCGCAAAAAACAACAACAAAAAAAAACATCTTCAGCAATTGACGTGTCCATCGAGATCCTTCGAAATAATTAACCTCAGTCATGCAGTGGCAGCATTTATTCACATTGACTAAGGGCGTACAGATCCTCAGTTGTTTTTCACTTTTACGCCATTTCTTACTTAGAAATACGGTGACGACACATTTGGCTTATAAACAAATTAAATATGTTTTACTTTTTAAACCGAGAATTCACGTTTTTAGTTTCGTTACGAGTTTTTCGGCCGAAATACACCGGTGTTTCAAAAATAAATAAACACCGAAAAACATCCACCGAGTTTTATCATTCATTAACACCGGATAATGCACACCCTATTTATTTGTAACAATTCCGTATCATCCGCTCAGACTAATATCACTCTAAAAGAAAAACCGGTGCGTCTACTTTCCCGCACAACACTCGGAGAGCCAATCACCGCAACTTACGGAGGCAGCTCAGCGAATGGCGATGCCGAAACATGTGTTTAGACACAAAAAACACAGTCTGAGTCGTGACATTAAGCAATGCAAGCGTGACATTTCGCATTGCTTAATGTCACAACGCAGACTGCGTTGTTTGGTCTAAACATATGTTTCAGCATCGTCATTCGCTGAGCTGCCTCCGTAAGTTGCGCTGATTGGCTCTCCGAGTGTTGTGTGAGTAAGTAGACGCACGGGCTTTTTTAGAGTGTGGGAATCCCGGAATACCGGCTAGTCCGTCAACGTTGATAGATGTCCTCAACAACTATAGCCGCAAATTGAACCAGCCTATCTGGGCGAGAATTCTAGGAAAAGCTTACGTATTTTCCCATCTTTTTTCAGGCATAACTCAGTCATTCGTAACAACGTTGTATACGTAATGGAGAGAAAAAAAAACATCTGCGGGCGTTTGTTTAACACCGCATATCAATCACGAGCAAATCCTTCGGTACAGTCATATGTCTCGTTAGTACGGACCCGGTTATTATGAATTTTCGGAGACGAAGCTAGGTAAATACGTGCATGTTTGTTTCGTTATTAAGGACAACTCACATTATGGAAGCTTTTTTTTAGTGAACGGAAGCGTTCATATATCAACGAGACATCAGTGCACCCGAGCTTAACGCACTGCGGGACCAAGAACCGGAAGGAAAAGGTCGCTTCTATAGAAAAGAAGAGGTCGAGGTGCCCTTTTTCCGAGAGATGGCATCCGTCATATTTGGAGAGACGGTGGCAAACATGATCCTCCGACGGCGCCCTTCAATTACGAGAAAAAAAACGGCGACAACTTCGTCACTATAAACACATTAGAGAACGTGGAGCAGACCGTGGGATATTATCCAAATTATATGCGGAGTTTCGAGAGGAAATCCCCGCTGGTAGCGGGTGGGAGAAGGGTTTTTTTCTTTAGATCGGGAGCTTAATGTTTTTACTTTTTGTATTTATTTTAGATGAAGAGGTGCACCACAGGGTACAAAGTATTCGGGGTTTACTCCGACGAATATGACACAGATGGAAATTACGGTGTATGAAAAAAATAGAAATACGCGGAACGACTCCACGGCTCCAAATGAAATAAAAAGAGGGCAGAAAAACATCTTCTTGTCTCGTCCTTATTTTGTTTTATTATTTGACTAATGGGAAAGATACTTCTTATTTTTGTTACACGAGTCGGGAGTGTCGAAAAGACGTTCAGTGTGTGTACTTTGGTGGTACTGCCTTGTTGGTGTTGTTCGGGTTGTATGTCTGTGAACCGCATAGAAAGCGCCAGACATTATTTCTTAATAAAGAGCTGAGAAAATGGTGTGGTTCATAGAATTCATCAGTAACAGGTGTCTTTTTGTTTATTTATTATAACAAGCAGTCACAGTTTAGTTACTGTCTTTACCTTTTTTTCTTAAGTTGAATTTGCGTGTTTTGTGTTTAAACTAAAATGACCTCTGCTATAATGCTAAGAAATGTTATTTGTGTCTCCTCATATTCGCATGTTTAAATGACGACAGACGTTTGTCGGATTAGGCGAGATATTTCTACGGTGCATCATGATTATTGGCAAACGATACTCTTGCAGCAAGATTTGTTTTCAGTGTGTCCTTACCGTGTATGAGATCTCTGACCAAGGCTCGATTATTGGATCCTCTTACAAGGATGCCTGATTGCGCACTGTAGGGCTATACAGAACCTGTATCGCTAAAAAGAACAACCTTTTCTTATAATAGAAAAAAAAGTTATTAATAATTTTATGGAAGTACGAGCTTGTAAGGCGGAATTAGATCGTGCACGGAGCAGTTGCTTCACATTCCGGGTGGCTCGCTCAAAACAAAATTAGACGCTAACACATCTCATACCGTTTCATCAAAAAAAAAAATTCAAAGGCAGAATAATATCCAAACGTTATCTATTTCTTCAGCGACTGATAAAACTGTAAGAGAAATGAGGCACTGACCCATTTATTCTGCAGACGCCTGGCAGGCCCAGTTTTTCTGCTCGCAGTAATTTCAATGCTTTAGGAAAAGCTCGAACAAAATAACATTATATGCCTTCTGCTTCTTGTTATATCTAAAAAGAAACCAACAATAAGAGAAGCAGAATGGTTCGTTTATTTATTATTTTACGACTCTTTAAGAAGGTCAAAAAGAATGGGGAAGTAAGTTCTTTAAATCCGCGACATCACGCCAAAACCAAACGGCACCAAGCGTTCAATTCCCAAAAGAGCTGTCCAATGAAAATATCGATCCAAAATTAAATTTCAATATCGCAATCATTCAGCGCGGGACATGCAGAACGTTAAGCTGCAAAGTGATGGCTTGAAAAAAACTCCTATACAACTGAAGTAATTTATATGCAACCCAACCCAACTGATTGATCATGTTTTGCCGCATTCTAATTGCTTACTTACGGCTAAGAATGGCGCCACGTTTTGTTTCGCAATCAATAATATACACCACGCGACATGACAGCTGTCGTTTAGGCTGGACTGGGGATGCAGTTGGCGCAGCGAATTATTCTTTGTTGTACCGCATGATGAACTATTCATCCACGGTAGGGTTTATAGTTCGTGAAGAAGCGTGTCATCTTGCTGATAATGCAGCGAAACTCGAATCCTTTTTTAAGAGTGTGCTCCAAACGTTTCGTTGACTGCAGAGTGTAAGCATTAACGAAACTGACTTGCTTGCTCCTATAGTTTGTGCAACGCACCGTCGCAGCCATACTACGTCTGCCACGGCCCATTAAAAGTGCCCCGTGGCTTGTTGGGACCAAATATGGCTTTGCGACACAAAACTTATTAATGTGTTCTAAGGAAAAGTAAAGACGCTGACGCACACCTGGGGCGCTGTCCAAAGGAAAATGGATACATCGAATGTCTATTTTTGCCACTAAGGTATCATGAATTCCCAGGCATGTGAACACATACATTTAAATTCCCCTTCAACCTGTGACATCAAGAATTGAGCTCAGATCCGAGATGGTATATCCTGAAATTGCAGCATGTGCAAGGAGTGCTAACCAGACATGTAAAACAACTGGGCGATAAATTTATCTTTGTGATCCACTTCAATTAGCACAAAAATTCTTTGTATGTCAGTGTCGGTGCTGGTCTGCGACTTTTTTGACAAGTAAATTGGCAAACTGTGAAGGCAGACGTGATTTTATTTTTGCGTCCTTTGTGAAGCCACTAACCATAAAAAAGGTCTTCTATTTGTTCTTTTTTACAAACGATGAAGGCTGTATACGACGACCCACAAACATACGTAATCAACTAAGTGCGAATTGACCAGCCCCAAAGACACGAGACAGAAACCCTTTAACGTAGAGACAATATCGACAGGTTACTCTTTCACTAGAGGATTATTCAGAAGCAACTTGTCCATGTTGGTTCAGCGGTGAGCCAGCATTTCAACATTAGGGTCCGGAAGCTTTTGAGGCGCGATATCATATGAACTTGTTTTTACGAGTGGATCGCACAAATCTGCAACGCACACGTCGACAACCCATGCACCGCGTCTAAGTAACAATTTATGCATATACCAATGACCGATTTTAGAGAAGATGCTACTGTTGCCAACAGCTTCGTGAAGAACGACACACGCCAACCCCTGCTCGCAGGCATAACGTACCCGCCTTCCAGTACGTTCACTTTCTCGTAAAGCAGTTGGGAGAGCTAATCGCCGCAAACTACCGAAAGATCTCGGCGAAAATGTTTAGACCTAAAAAAATCCATCTGCGTGGTGACACTTGGCATGACTTGTTTACGCATTCCTCAGTTATACAAATATACCTCCAAAGATAATTTCAGTTTCGTCATCCGCCCATTTTCCTCAGAATATTGCAGCGATTGCACGAGTGTTTTACGGAAACGTACAGGCACTGAATTTTGAAGGCCTTAAACGAAGACCGTGGCTTTGTATTTTTACGCTTCTTTGCTTTGTGGTTTCCTCATCAGTGTTCTTATTGTCTAATGCCGGGGGGGGGGGGGGACGTACATAGAGATGGGGGAGCTGTTGTTCTTGAGGGTTGCAGGACTGTTTCTCCCAGGAAGGAAATAAAGATGTGAGAAGAGAGTGGAGAGAGAGAAAAAGGGAGGATGAAAAGTATAAAAGAAATGACAGGATGATTGTGACGAATGTATAGAACACAAGCACAAACATACACACGCGCATACAAACACACAGATGCGCCTGCTTGACTCCGATGGGGCAGGGTCCTCTGCTCCCAGCAGGACTCATAACCGTAAGGGACTGTTACAGTCTGTCGGATAGGCCGGTAGAGGTCAGGAAGTAGAGAAGTAGTCGCTGAAGTTTACGGCCTGGGCGTACGCATACAGAAGAAAATATATTATCTGGTGTTTCCGGCGCTGTGATGCCAAATATTGCGAGTTTTTGGAAAAAATCATCTCGCAGTATTTAGTGATCCTCACAATGAAGCAGCAGATGCTGAATCGTTTCTTCTTAGTTCCACGTTGTACTCAAAAGGCTGTCCACCACGCCCTTATTGTGTAAAAGATATTTAGTAAATGAACTATTGGTGCGTAAACGCATTAGAAAGGTGTTGTTTGCACGAGGATATCCCTTGGTGATGCAGGGCGGGTATGCCGTTCGGCAAGAAGGAGCGAGATCTTCGATGTGTGCCTTGACCAGGCAAAGCGAGTGCTTCAAGTTCACAGGACTTTGTATTGATGGGATTTGATTATGCGCATCTCCCACTAGTTGGTCAGCTTCAGTGTTCCCAGGAACTCCAACATTTGAAGGTACCCATTGAAACTGTACTGTGAGGTTTTTTCCTGCGAGGGTTTTCAGTAGAATTAGGATTGTTCTAACTTGTTCGTCACGATATCCTGGTGTCGCAAGCCTTCTGAGGGATTTTCGGGAATCGGTTATAACGACAACTAGTTGTTTATACCAGCCTGCGTTGGTTTCAGGGAGTGTGAACAGAGTATTCTTGATGGCCTCCATTTCGGCGGATTCTGATGATACCAATTTATCAAATCGGCCACTTCATTGAATTTTTATCGCTGGGTTGACAAAAGCGGCAGTTGCGCTTCGTCGGTCTCGGCGTGCACTGAGCCGTCGGTGTAAATTCGAAGTGCTCCCGGATACCGCAGTTCTAAAGCCTCTTCAGCGATTCTTCGAAGAACGATGTCTGAGGTGTCCTTTTTCTTCGAATGCCTGGTAGAGGTTCCTGGTAATTGAATGAGTGCTGGCGCCAGGGGAAGATTTTCCATGTGCTCCGGTGGTTTTGTGCTACGGAGGGATGGGTACAAGAGGTACGTATACTGTTCGAAAAAGGTGGTCGTATCTGGACTCGATTCTCGCTTCTAAACGACGTAGAAGGACAGTTCCTGTTTTTGACTTATGCAGTCGTATGAACTGTTGCATACGGTTTCTTGTAATACAGAGCAGTAGATGCAGTGTATTGCTCTCAGCGTACACTTTTTCATTGGACGCTGCTTGAGGGACGCCCAGTGCCTTACGGATGCCTTGTCGTGTATTGCGTTAAAGACGCAACATTTCGGTGTTCGGAGGTCGAGCGTATGGAAGTGAGTACAGCATACGTCTCATCACAACAGTGTCATGTAAACGGAGCATTGAAGATGGTGAATTCCCCCATGACTGACCACTGAATAGAAGACGGCGTTTGTGAATTTACTTGACGTTGTGGCAATGGCACCTGCTTGGTGTTTTTCCTGAAGCCTTGCGTCAAGAGTTGCTCCAAGAAAGCGATATGTCCTGACCCTTCGAATCTTTGTGATATTCAAATATAAATCAATATTCAGCATGATCACCTTTGAACATGTGCGAAAAACACGTAGGCTGTCTTGCTTACCGAAATGTGAACTCCCACTGTAGCCCGATACAGTTGAACAGATGTCATGGCTGGTTGCAATGATGGACGAAGCACATCGCGTCCAAGTGGCTAGCCCATAGGCAGATGTCATCCGCGTGGATGGAAGCGTTGATCCCTAGCGGTCCACGTGTTGTTGCATTTGGCAGCCCAGCAAAGGAGATATTGAATAGTACGGAGCTTAGTATGCATCCCTGGGGAAAGCCTTCATGTTTTCGATGGAAGTTGAGTGTATTTCCAAGACGAACCTGAAATTGTCGACCATGCAAAAAATTGGTCAGAAAGGTTTGAAACTTTGAATGCAGCCTGTGATTCCTATAGTGCAAAGCCATCAAAGGATACCTGCACTATTTAGTGTCGAAAGCTTTCTCCACGTCAAAAAATATCGCAAGTGTGGTTTGTCGCTGAGCTCTAGCACCTTATACGCTGCTGATTAGGTCAAGAATATTTTCTTTCGCAGAGAGAGCCTGCCAAAACCTGTAATCTTGTTAGGTAGCAAGTTATCTTCCTCCAGAACCCATGTCAACCTGTTTTAGATCATGCATTCTATTAATCTGGCAACCCATGAGGTCAAGGTCACGGGTCTATATGAGCATGGGTCATATGATGGATTCTCGGGCTTCAGGATTTTTATGATGATGGACAATTTCCTCTCTTCGGGGACCTTGCGAGTTTTCCAGATGAAGTTAAAGAACTGTAACAATTCAATAAAGCCTCCAATGAGTAGATTCAAAAAAGCCTGGTAGGATATGCCGTTTCGTACTGTAGCACTGTGTTGTCGACATTGGTGTAATGCTGCTGTCAGTTCTTCTTTAGTGAAGACATCGTCCATATTATTGCTGGCTGTATTTGCAGTACCAGTAATACGGTACGTTCGCCCTCGTACGTGTAAGCAAAATATTTTGCGAGTTACTTTAATGATTTAGTCTGAGCGAGTGCGAGTGTCTCGAAAGATCGTCTTTTTCTAGTGAGGGATAGGATAACCTTCCACATTTTGCTTCCAAGTGCGTGTGTGTGCTAAGTTCTTTACAGAAGAACCACCACTGTGACCGCCGTAAGTGATATCGTGAATCATTTGGTCTAGACCCATCGTCAATCATTTGGTCTAGACCCCTTTGCTGTCTACAAACATCAACTGCCGTTTGCGTCCCAAGCAACTTCCGGTCGCAGCACCTTTGCAAGCCTGTTGAGCTTGATTATGTCACCAGTGCTAAAAAGTATAAATGCTACACGGACAACAAAGTTGGGGATTTAATGAGGGCCTACGGCTGCACAATATTACACCTTAGAGGAGGCAAGGTGGTTGACAAGAATACTCAGAACATTTTCACAGCTCTCGCACTCCTTCGTTCTTTTGACGTTCGCCTGGAGAATTGGTGGTTAAACTTTCATCTACATTTCAAGCAGCGTTGTGAGGTGTCCTTTGTTCATTCTTTACATAAACCGGAAGTTCACTCACACGTCAAAAACTGGAACACCGCCTAGTGACGTTTGCCATAAAAATGGTCTATAGTGAAGTGTATAGTGGTTGCAGGTGATACCACAGCTTCGCTGCCCAACCACCTTCACCGCGTAGATTTTTTTCTTTTTTTACGCCGGCGAGCGATGTGCATTGTTCACGTGGTGGGGCCAGGACCACAAACATTTGAGCCGTCCGCAACACAAAATTAAAATTTGACCTAAATTCGCGGCTTAATTATTCATCCAATCGGCGCTACAAATTCCGAATGTGATTCTTCGCAGGACTTCCGTCGTTGGGAAATACGATAACGTTTAAAAAAATGCCCGGTCATGAATAGACTAGAATAGAATAATAGAGCCTCGAATCCCTATCTTCTTTTTCTTTGCGCAGCATCGCAGTACGCTACCGCCTCACCCAAGAATCCAGACTCTCTGTCGGCACTTAGATCCCCTTCCACGCCGGCTCGATAGCGTTGCATCACCGCCTGACGCCAAGGGAGGAAGCCGACCTGAATGAGGGCTTTTGCCATCTTCGCGCGCCTGCCACGCCAACGCAAACGGCTTATACAAATTGAATCCATACAGCGTATCGCATCCAAAGTAAAGAGACGGACGCGGAACTAGAATTTCATGGGCAATTTCGGCGGGAAGGTGACGCCGTGTCGTCACGCTGTATTGTTGCCGCTGCCCGTTTCGACTTTAAAAAACAATGGCGACGAGGAAGCGGTGCGAAGATGCCAGCCGCAGATATTAGAGCTGAGTCCCACGCAGGTGCGCGTGTTCTTTCTGTCTCGTTATCTACCTTTTCTGAGCGCCCTAATCTCTTCCTTTTCTCCTTCGTTACAACTGGCGCCGGTGTTACCCTGTTTGTGTTTTCTCGTCACGCGATACGTACATACGCGTGCACGTATGTGTGAGCACGTGACGGTATTTTTTTTTTCGTAATCTGTCTCACATTACAGCCCGGACGTACATGGGCCAACGAGGTTAGGTAACGCGCCAAAAATTACTCACTCAATTGCTGTAATCTTACGTGGTTGCTGAATGCGGGGCGGGTTATGTTCTTGTGTAATTTCGAGTTTGTCCGCGGAAATATTTCGCAACCTGACCGCTTAAACTTCTGGCACACTTGCGGTCTAACGTGTAGAAAGAATTACCGGGTTAAAAGGGATAACCCGAGAGCAAGTCGATTAATTGCTATAACGCGGAAGCGAGTCTCCAAAATGTCTTGGAAAGGCGGTTTTGCAATCCGTTTAACTATGGTGCCTGTAGCGTGTCTCCGACTGGTGTGTTTAGCGTCCTATGCTGCCCATGCATCAAAACTGGCCCCGAAGTGGCAACAAATCACGTCACAGAAGCCGGAGTGTCATGCTGTTGCAAGTCACCATCCTGGCGGTCGGTCGTAGAAATGCTAATGAGAAGCTGCGAGTAGCACAAACGAACGCGAGTGTCGCTTTCGTCATGGCGTCCCAACTTCTGGCAGTCGAAGCTTCCGTGGACTGACACATTGGGGAGCGACCTGCAGGAAAACAGGCGTTTGCCACATACACCAGAGCTGTTGGGACGCCGCCAGGATCACGACCGGCGACAGCATGACACTTCATGACCTCATCAGGCGGAAGTCGAGGGACCACGTTTTTGGACGCGGTAAACACTTCAGTCGGAAACGGGGTCCAGGCACCGTAGTTTCACGACCCACGGCCCGCTGGAGCCAATCGAGCAACGCCAGAAATGCTTCGTCATGGCGCTAGTTGTCTTTGTGCATTTGCTGTCACCAGCTAGACCAATCGCGCATAGCCAAGTGAAACAGAGTATACGAACACCATTAGGGGAGGTTATTAAAACTTTATTCAGACCCATTTGAAAAGCACGTGCCGATTGCTGGAAGGTCTGAGCTAAAGTCACTGGATCCTGACAAAGTATAGCTCCCCGTATGTTCGGCATTTTGGGCCATGGAACTAGCAGTTTCTCCTCGACCTCTCCATTCTTGGTAAGATGGTAAGCCGATTCGAATTCGCGGGGAAGAGATTGCTTTATATGTCTCTTTTTCTTTTTTATCTAAAGAAGTGTCTGGTTTTCTTTTTTTTCTTCTTCTTTTTTTATGCACCGCGAAATAAGCGTTTATCTTCGCATCGCCACCAGATGCGACGTCATGCTTGGTGGGGATTGCCAAATGAAATTCTTGTCTCGAGATACGCGGAAAAAAAACAGCATTATTGCGAGAGATCTGTGGATATATGCACGATTGATAAATTGATTGCACGCCCAGTGCCAGAGTCGCTTTTATAGATGCTTTGCAGCAGGTGCATGGGCGCCGCCATAAGCGCCCTTCAGTTCTTGTTTCCTCCTATTCCGTTTACTTCACTGCATCGTTACCATAGCAGGCCAGGTTATTGCCATGCATTTTAGATTCTACTGTGTCATTCTCCCCACCATTGACCTTTCTGGAGACTCGTCAGTGCCCGTTTTAGTGGCTCGGTAGCCCGGAAAAACAGGAGAAGCTCAGCAATGGCGGCTGTAATCTGGCGTGTGTGCAAAGCGTCTATTTGTGCGGAACGCTATCAGTGCGATGACGCTCCATAGCGATCTTGGCGCTGCATGGTTTAGAATGACTCTTTCGAAACTTTCAAAGGACCGAAATACCGATTGCCATTCAAACAAAGAACAGTTTACCAATCGTTTTGCAAGGTTTTGCTTCTCTGTGTGTTAGTATCCGTTTGTGTCCTGTTAGCAGGCAGGGAAGGCAATGGCGCCACTTTCCCGGGATCCACTGACTTTAGTTTGAGCTAAGCCACCGTATAAGGTACGCTTGGAGTGTCGGCACCCCGCTCCCCTATTTTCACGAGGGCACCGCCATTTTGATGCTGCGGTCGGCATACTATTCGAAAATGCGACTTCGTGAGCTTTTCTAGCTATGGTGTTAGGAAATTTGGGCGATGTCGTTTTGCTCTGTCGCGGATTCTTTGTAACGTTTCTGGAACACGGAAAACCGCTTTCTGCGAGTTCGTATAAACCTTCGTATAACTGGCAACCCTGATGGTAAACACAAAGATGGCCAAAGTGTCGCTGCTCTGAAGAGTAACCTATTTTGTGGCTCTAGACCGAGCACACTGGTCAAAAGCGGAGCAGCCAACTCCGGAGAACATGCAAGCAAGCACAGTAAAACAATACATAAAAAAACATTAAGATCTGAATTTGCGGCTTTTGAAATATATGATGGTGTATTTTGTGTTCGCCATTGCGCAGAATTTCCAGCGCATTCTAGAGAGGGCATTTGACAAATATATACGACTACTCCGTGTCGGGCAGACAAAACCAAGCTGGGTATTAGAAAAGAAAAAAAAGTAAAGCTTACTGAAATTTGAGATTAATCAAAGGAGCTGGTCATCGGCCCCATTGTCTCCTATAGTTTCTGTCCATGGCGTCACGACCAGGATCTGCCTCACTGGTGGCGATGCCAATGGGTTATCACCGGTTGAGAATGATAAGCCTTATGGATGTATAACGAGCACGGTGGGCGCTTTTAGTCATCCTCTGCTCAATAGCCACACTGTATACGTTGACGTTCCGAAATTACCTATTCTTTTTCTTCGATGAATGCAAAATAAATCCTACTAAAGACGTTACACTAAACTCTTAGCCAATCGTAGAAGACCGACCCCGGTGACGCTTTTGATTGCTCATGTCAATTCGGAGAGCAAGTCGTCTGCTTCTTGCGCAGCAGTTTCCGTGACGTCAGAGGGACGCCGAGCTCTGATTGGCTTTTATAGCTTTTATTGAAAAGATAGTGGGTACACCTCGATGCTAGATGCCTCGAAGTCTGCCCAGTATTTTTTTTAATCAGCCAATAAGAGCTCGGTGTTCTGACATTATCGCAGCCCCTATGCAAGAAGCATGCAGACGAACTTGCGCTCCGCATATGTATGCTGCCCACTCGTACAAATTAAACCTATTAAAAGAAAAAAAAAGGAATTCAAATTTTACGTTTGTGTTTATATAGCATACGTTCGGTCTGCTTTTGAGGTGCGGCGAGACTGGTTCACGTTGTAGATGAGCAATTTAGCCAGTATAAAGTACCACTGCTAGCCTGCACGCTAAGAAATGCCTGTGCGTCCACTTACCCGCAAAACACTCAAAGAGCCAATTTCTGCGATCTACAAAATCAGCTCAGCGAATGATGAGGTGGAGCATCCGTTTAGACCTCAAAATGAAGTCTGCGCTGTGGCATTACGCAATGCAAAGCGTCATGATTGCATTGCGTATAATGCCACAGCGCAGACTTCATTTTGAGGTCTAAACGGATGTTCCACCTCATCATTCGCTGAGCTGATTTCATATATCGCAGAGATTGGCTCTTTGAGTGTTTTGCGGGTAAGTGGACGCACAGGCATTTCTTACAGTGTGGGGTTTTCAGAGTGCACCAGGCAGTAGTGATATACGACCTCATGCCGGTACGATGGTCGTCCAGATCCAAACGGGCAGGGGTGGGGATTGAAACCCAGGATCCTTGGGTTCTGCAGCGCGAGCTTTCAATCCAGCTACTCCGGGCTGCGGTGCGCTAACACACTCGGCTACCGACCCCCCTAATAAAACCTTCCAGGACTGGGAGAGGCCCCTATTGTGGAATGACAAGGATTCGTCACAGTCGGGGAGGTCTTCTCTCGAAGATTGAGGAGTGTCTTCGTCTAGCGATGAAGTTCTCAACATACTTCGTATATCCCTTGTCTTAATGTATGATGTACACTGTAAAAATTTTGGAGAGTCTACTTTACTACAAAGCACTTGAGAGAGCCAATCGCTGCTGTTTACGAAGAGAGCTCGACGAAAATCGAAACTGAAAATTTGTCTGGACTCAAAAAACCAGTCTGCTCTGCGGCATCGAGCAGGACGTTTCACCACGCTAAGTGCCACAGCGCAGCCTGCTTTTTTAGGTTTAAAAGTATTTTTGAGCCTCGTCATTCGCCGAGCTTCCTCTGTATATTGCAGCAGCTGTCTCTTCCATGTGCTTTGCGGGAAAGTGGATGCCCCAGGTGTCTCACAGTGTAACTGCCACGCGTCCAGCATAGCCGTGTTGGTGGTGGGAATGTAGTACACCGCTCCTTAGACTTAACGCCGCCACTCGGTTACTCATATGATCTGTTGACGGCTACTCAAAGCTAAACTTGTCACGGAAGCACTTGGGCATGTCTTCCTTGGGATGGGTTGTGATTGTAGAGTAAAAACCTCACCACGTAGACCGACCACAAAAAAAAAAGTTTCGAAAATGAGGCCTACGCGTCGGCATTAAGTTTGGGGAGCACTGCATCAGTATACATTTCACCTCAAGGGATACTATATTTTTATGCAGTCAGTTAAAATTTCATTGCCAACGTGGCGTTCGACTCGTCTTCAAAAAAAGAAAAAAGGAAGGCCAAGAAAACTTTAAGAATGCTGAACACTCGTTGATGCTGCGAAAGAAAGAGCAGTTTGTGATGGATTCCTTTCTTGAGGCTTTAGCCATAACTATCCCTACCGAAAAATCCGGTATAACTTTTCGCTATCCGGATTATGGAACTGGAAATATATCTGGATTCTATCTGGACTCTACCTGGAATTTAGGTTATAAGAAATTATTCCTTTGTCTGCAATCTGGATTTCGGGTTTCCAGAAACAAATTTCCGGTTCCATAATCCGGATAGTGAACAGTTCTACCGGATTTTTCGGGAGGATGGCAGACTAAAAACAGTGCAATCTACGCTCAAGAAGAAAAACAAAAAAACCGCGCGTTTACTTTTTCGCACAACACTCAGAGAGCCAATGCACCATGACGAGCACCATGGTGGTGCGCTTTTTGACGCTACCTAATTGGTTCCATCGGCTCGTGGCGTCGGCTGCGTAGTAGCTGTAACTGTAGTAGTGGATCGATCGAGGCGAAGTATTCCCATTTTAGAAACGACGTAAAGCGGAGCTTTTCGGTGCCTATGTATACGTTTTTTAATGGCTTTCCTATTACGTAACTGTGACGGCACAGCGAGGCCAGACCTAGAACCGGGTGAAAGTGGCTTATTCCGAGCTGAAAAAAACTGGTTTTCCGGCATGTGATCAGCACTGCGGAAGTACATTATTAACTTCAATATAGTAAAAACACACAGCGTCGTGTTCGGGGCTGAAATGTCGAGACGCAGAGCAATTCGTAGTTATGTCCGACCAAAGGATTTTTCCTTTATCGGGTAGGAATCATATAGAATCGAAAACAAAACTTCGACGGTGTCTAGGAGAGACTGCAGACGGGTGAGGTTTTTCAATATCAGCCTTATCATGTTTTTTTTTCTACTTGTCACATACTTATTAGGTACCACTATAATTTCGTTGTGTTGCATTCCATAACCACTAAAGGAAAATGGCGGGGGCATGCTTCATGGCGATGATAGTCATTATGGCAGACCCAGACCCATATTTAGGCCTAGAATTCATTTTTAGCTCTCGGAATTCGACTGGAACGTTATCCCGGCCGAAGATATATTTGGCGAATTGACCAAAGAAAAGAGACTAAAACAACGAGGCGCGCCAATAAAGTTCGAGGAAAACAAAAGTCTGGGGCCCGCCAAGAACAAAGTGAAGATAGTTAATTTCCCCGTGATGTGTCTTGTCTAAAAGTGCGAGAGATACATACTCTGCCAGTGAGCGCCCGCTCAGAAGTAGGTATAAAAGTTCGGCCTGCATGCGGTGGCAAGTGACTCACCGAAGCTACGCGCATGCGCGCTAAGAGGCGGTTGCGCGAGCATTAACCGGGAACATATAAACCAATCGAATCGAGTTATTTTTTTTTCTCGCAAGAACTGACGCAACGACACTGTCCAGTCTAAAATGAGCTACACTCACAGGCAGCTGAAGAAACGTGGGGCGTTGCCTATTATGATTATGCATCGTGCTTCGTGATTCGTTTGTTTGGGCGTTATTATTGGCTAATCCCGCAGTCCTATTGGTTGTGGAGCAATAGTAAAACGATTGGGACTCGCCACGTCCAGTGTTTTTTAAGCTGACATTGTTTCTTAACATGTCAGTGATGAGTTTGAACACACATGTAAACGAGTCGCCGATAAAAAATAAACACCGTCTGCACGCGCTTTTGTACATACAAGTGCGAGTGATGTTAAAGCTACATAATACTATACGTAGTACGTACACAGCTGGTTCCATGTATAGCAAAGAATAATAGCTACCGAGGGCGCAAAATCACGAGGTAGATTGCAGTTAACGAACCACGGCGAGAACTATAGCGGGCGGTCGTGTGTGTACATCAGCGAGCAATCGAGTAGATATAAATAATAACGCCGGTTATTCTCGAAGCGGTATTCGTAACTATTTACGATTACTCATGCACGGGTCTCGTGTTTTGAACAAAAACGTGGGTTGATTATCAAAAAACAAACACCGGGCAGGCTGATATGTACCTCTGGAAACATGCGCGGAAGCCGTCAAAGCGACTTCCGGCGAAAGGACATTTCAAAGGGATCGAAAGACATTTCAAAGGGATCACTTGAAAAAAAATATTAACATTATAGCATTTTAAATATTATTGTCTCGAACTTATACTCAAGAAGGTGGGCTGCACATGCTGACTAGAAGTTCGCATGTGCAGCCCCCTTCTTGAGTATAAGTTCGAGACAATAATATTTAAAATGCTATAATGTTAATATTTTTTTCAAGTGAAGGATGAGAGCGGAAGACCTAACCCATAAACACAACCTTTCAGGTTAAGCAATTAAATAATTTATACGAAATGAATATTTTTCAAAGGCTGGACAAATCGTGTGTTTAGCACAAGGTCCATCCACTGCTGACGCCTATTATTTTTATAGCTGCATTAATTAAATAAGGCAAAATAGTTACTGATTCAATCCATTTACAGAGCGCAACACTTTTAGTAGAAACAAGTGACCGGCGTCGTTTCCTGGTTTCCTGCCCTGGCACAAAGGCTCTCATCGAAAACTACAGCGTGAATCAAAGGAATCGTTTGGCTTTTTGTAGAGGCTGCATAAATCGGTTTCTTAACGTATCGAGCTAAGAGTTTCTACATAGGGGTGGAAGAACGTGCATTAAGTGTGTTCTAAGTTCTCTGAACAAACGTACCTTAGTGAACAGTTGGAAATTAAGAACTTGAAATCCCTACCTACGGCGTCAGTCTGATAACGAAAGGCGTCTGATTGGCGCAATAGCCGGCAGGTATCGGCAATGCTTTCCGCGTCGACAGTTGGAGTTTGGCGGCGAAGGCACGTAGTACCGCATTTCTTTTTGTGACAGCTTTGGTGATGACACCACTGTTGTTGGTGACATGTTTAGAGGTTTCCGTTTCGTTGAGGCACCTCACCCACCGTTGGATTGACGGGGAGTTTGGAGGTCACCACCGGAAACACGCGCGAAAACGTCCGCGGCCCTTTCTTGTCCTCTGGTACTCTCCTTTCTGAAAACAACCTTCACTCGTTCATTGAGAGTTAAGCACACCACGAAGCTGTCTTGCAGCCGGAAACAGTACAGATTAAAGTTGCAGACAAGAAAAGAGACGCGGTAACAACCAGGGAGTGCAAAACAGACGACAACATATCGCCTAAAATGATGGTCGCAAAAACGAAACAACTCAGTTTGGTATTGTTTTGTTTCGTTCTGTGTTAATTCTTTTTTAATGTTTTACTGTAAGAATAAAACAACCATGAACTGAAATCGGCACCGAAAAGAGCACATCGCCTCTGGCTCAAAAACGTCGTCCGGGATCGAGTGAAGCGCCCGTTTCGGCCGCCTGCCACCTAACAGTGCCGCCATCTATCGGCTATTGCGTTAATTAGACGCCACTCGTTAGCAGACGGATGCAGTAATACACTTAAGTTCTCCGGCCGCCTCCGTACAAAATCTAACGTCGATACGTTCGGAAGCCGATTTCTGCGGTCTCTTCAAACAGCCAACGATCTCTTTGATTCACGCTGTAGTGTGGCATGGTTATCCCTGGTACAGGCCAAGGCGAGTAAACTCCGAGGTTCGTCAGTATCCCCACAGAAGAAGCTGCGGAAAACCAATCATGTCATGTTCACGCTATCTGTGTTGCGCTGTGTCGCCAACGAACGTAGTTCCTACAACACCAAACCCCGCTCGAGTAGCGCAGGCGAGTTCATTAATAGAAACAGTTATGGAGCCAGGAGCCAGCAAGCTCTGTCGATATTAAGTTTCTGTTTTCATTATTATTTCTTATAAACCCGCTTGCCTGATAATAACGTAAATACACATTTGCTTCGGTTATTTCTCTTTCCTTTTCCTTAAATATAAATACAGGTCTGAGCATATTGCCAGTATAAAAAAAGATAGTATAATAAATACAATTTATTAAGCTAGAGCCGAAATCCGCACGCTTAAAATCGTCATTGTTATGGATTCAGGAAGCTAGGATCATGAATATTGCGGCGTATATGAGACCACTAAAGACTTTCCACCCTGCGATGTTGGTGCGTGACTTTTTTTTTTCATTTAAAACATTTATTTATTATTGCAGTATACTCGCTTGTCTTACTAGCATGCATAAAGCTAAAGATCACCCTATATTTTCAAAAACATGTAAATATTGAAGCAAGTAAGTACTGTAGCAAGTATCTGCGAAATGCTTCCGATTACAAGATCTAGAACTTATGATTGTGTTTTCTACCAATGGCAGAGCTATGGCGGGGGTCTCAGACCATCCTTTAAAATCGGCGGGGTGTCCGAGACCCTCCGACACCCCCTGACTTTAAGCACTGAACGCTTTTTGAGGCTTCACTTCATCTGAAACCGGGCCTATAGACGTTTCTCGTTAAAAGAAAGGAGAAAGAGCAGAGCAGATCGTCGTCGTCGATCGAAGGGTGTTTTGACCACCGCGCACGTATCTGAGACGGAATATCGTCGGCCTGCATTCTGACGTGCGCGAAGAGCGTACTACACGCGTGCCGGCTAGCATCTCGTCTTCCTTACCCACGTACCACCCGGCTTGCACAGCCGAGCCCGAGCGAGGCACTCACGCAACAGCGGCGATGCGTGTCACGCCAACACAAAGGGACGAACGTCACTTGGTTGGCTCCCGAGAAAAAGAAAAAAAGAAATAAACACAAACCCATGTGCCCTGTCTCGTGCCGTTCTTCCTCGCTCGTCATCCGAGTTTACACGCGCATCGAACCAACGAACCCCTCAGAAAATCCCGAATCGGCAGCCCTTCACGTGCGTCGAGGGTTCACAGCACAGTTCAGAGTCAAGATGAATTTGCACAATCGAGACAATTTTTTCTTTCTATTTTCGTTAAAATTATCGGAGGAGCTTTTCCAACAGGGTCACTCCTTCCCGGTCACAAGAAATCTGGTACGGAGAAAACTCGTCGAATGACGATGCTGAAAATATGTTTCGACCTCGAAAAAAAAACTGTCTGCGCTGCGACACTGATCGTTCAGTTTCACCATGCTCAGTGCTATTCTATCAACGTAAAACGTTCTTTCGCTAGGTGAACGGCATCTCGTGAAGCCCAGATGAAAGTGAAGCCTGGATAAGAGCATGGCCTCGAGGCTCGACACATTGGTTGGCGGGTGCGAGACGAGGAGCGATGTGCTGATTGAAAGGCAGAGAGGTTAGCCTGGCTAGTAAACGGTGAAATCATGTGCCTAGAGGGGTAGGCGAGGAGGAGCTCGACCACCTGTGCGCACTGAGGGAAGGAGATCGATTGTATGAAAGACTCTGGAAGATCGACAGGTTATCAGCCGGATTAGCGGTAGTATCGCTTTATTCTAGGAACAACTATGAAGTGGTACGCGTTAAATCATCTGATGAAGAGCGCCTTGAACGTAGGTATCTGGCGTCTGGAAACTAGAGTATGGCTAAACGTTTGTCATCAGTTAGGAATCGTTTCAACTTTATAGCGGGAACACAATTGGCCCCAACAATTTGTCAAACCTTTTTTTTTTCTTACGTCTAAACATATTTTTAGCCTCGCCATTCGCCGAGTTCCCTCCGTAGATTGCCGCGATTGGCTCTCCCGAGCGTTTTCCGGGATGGTAGACTGTCCACATTTCTTAGGTGTGCATGCATTGCAACGACAAAAAAATTAAGAAAACAAAATCGATGTGTCTGGACACCCGTGGTCTGGACACGGCTTTCGCTCGTATAAAAATAGACTACTTCCAGAAATTCCTGCACGCACCACTGCGTGCGTTCCGTCATGGAACCTATTTGGTCATGGAGAAAAGAGGCATGGTTTTGATTTCGACTGCTCTGTTGACGGAGTAGTGCATCTCACCACTGCATTAAAATAAAGAGGTGGGCCGAGGTGGTTGGGACGTCCATGATATTGGGTACAGGGTGGGCAAGAAAATAAATGAAGAGGCTGTTGTTGTTTGTTTTGTTGTTTTTGCTGAATTTGTTTTTTTTTTTGCTAGTTAGCGCGAGCGCGTTTTTAAGACGCGACCATGTCAATACTGACAATAGCGTCTGAGAGACGCGACCAAAAAGGCGGCGCCGTAGTGTCAAGTAATGCACGAAGTAGGGTCGAATCAGTGTTGTACACGTTCCTCAAGAAAAGGAACGACAGATCGTTCCTCATTCCTTTTCATATATGGAACGCGTTCCCGTTACAAGTTTCATATCTGAAAGAGGAACTCGTTCCCGTCACAGTTAAAAAAAATGGAACGTATCGTTACATATACGTTACATTTGAATTTTGCTGATTACCATTTTTAGTTAGATCGAGGAATATTTTTATTTTATTTTTTTTATCTAAACCATTAAATGGGAAGATAGGAATTTAAATGCCGTGACGGAACGGCACCAGGAAAAAAAACAAGCAGAAGGAGGGTTTCATTTTGTTGTTTTGTTCACCTTTAAAAATATCAGCTTTTAATCATATTCATGTTTGTGGTGGGCGACTCAGACGAGCCAAACGTACTGTAACCCTACATTTCACGAGTATTTTACAGCAAACTCACACGTTTTAATTTAACAGAATTCCTAGTTCGAACTTAACAACAGTTGCTTCTCGATGGTGCTGTCCGCAACACGAGCAAATGAAGAAGAGGGTGGGGCTTTTGGAAGGTCAGACTTGAAAACTACAAGTCCTTCTTCGTGGAGGTTAGATTCGTTGTTCAGTTTGAAGGTGGGGAACAAGGGGAGAAGGAATAAAGGTTAATTTTTGTGTATTATTTTAAGTGACCAATGTTCGGTATACAAGGGTGTGTTCGATGTCTGGTAACCTGCTCTTTTGTTGCAACTGTAGGTCTCTTTGAGGAAGTTCAATGACGGCTGTAGTCGGCCTTAGATTTCTGGGTGTATGAGGATTCGTAGAAGCAAAGAAGGTAGCTGAGTTCGAAACATTTTTATTTCTGTGTCTTTTCCTTCGACTAAAAGTGTTGCTTTTTATATCGCAGTCTCGGGCACTGAAAAAAACAAATCGATGTCCGCTAACTCTCCTGCACCCCACTGTTACCAAGCAAGGACCACAGAAAATAAACCCTAACATAAGTAACCAAAAAGTTAACGAGATCCTGTTCTTCGTAACAATGTTGTTTTTATACTAATAAAATTTTCCTCTTAGAAACAAAATAAAAATTACCCCACTGAACGAAAAAAGGAACCCCGTTCCTTTTTACGTTCCAGTAAAAATATGACAAGTTCCCGTTCCAGTTCCACCGGTGCAAAATAAAACGGTGGCGTTCCTTCGTTCCTCCTAAAAGGAACGCATTCCAGAAACGCCGTTCCGTACTACACTGATTCGAATACAATAAGCGCCTGTCAAATTTTATGTGCGCTAAAAGCGTCTGAAAAAAAAATTAAATCAATTAACAAAACTATGCAAGTCGCGGCCTCGGCATCCTATGGAAACGCTAAGAGAGTGTTACATTCAGCTGCTCTGTTTCTAGTTTTTATAGCGTCCATGAGCAACTTAGAAAGCATCACGACAAAAAGAATAACTATAGAACGCCACCTAAAAAAAAAAATAAGCTTTACAACTTCCTGTAACGCCGAATTAGAGCGCAGTTCTTGAGGAGGAGGAGGGAAGGGTACTGAGAGGAGGGTATACCCCTCCTCCCCCTCCTCACCTCCTCATGCTGCTGCCCTCCGAGCGGCGTCGCCGTCGGCGGAACCGTGAGGTCACGTGACCGTGACGTCACGTGGCCATCGCGACGTCACGTGGCCATCGTGACGTCACGTGGCCGTCGTGACGTCACGAGACCCTCGTGACATAACCGGGGTCACGTGACGACACCGGGGTTACGTGACCTCACCGGGGTCACGTGAACTCACGGTTACGTCGACGCCGACGGCGACGCCGCTCTAGCTGGAAACGGGAGCGGTTTCCAGCCTGGAGCGTTTCCAGCTCAAGCTGGAAACGGTCGCTCTAAAATAGTGTATTGTTCTTGCCAGGCGCGCTGTTAAAAACTTGAAAGCTACCGGCCCGTAGGGTTCGCTGGATTTTGGGGGTTGGGGAACTGAAGCACCAAAAGCCTTTCCACTGGCTACACCACTGCCAAAAGGGGGAAAGGGGGGGAGCTTGGTCCTATGTCACCTCAGGGACGCCCGAACCCCTCTTCAGCCTATC
Source organism: Ixodes ricinus (assembly GCA_037355805.1). NCBI lineage: Eukaryota > Metazoa > Arthropoda > Arachnida > Ixodida > Ixodidae > Ixodes > Ixodes ricinus. Next base: position 60,374 of record JAZHYW010004639.1, read on the forward strand.
AAGGAGCTTCAACTCCAGAGACAACCCGGTGACTATCGACCCCAAATCACCTTCACTCTGTACCACGGCGTTTCAGGTGGAGCAACGCTGCGCCCCTGCAAATAGCCGCCGTGTCAAAAATCGGCACGCGATTCTTTCCCCTGTCGCCAGAGCGCGCCACCAACCAGGAGGCTAAAGAGGCCGTCTTTCAATGAGCGGTATAGCGCAACGGGCTACAACGCCGCGTAGTTTTAAGCGGTTTTCGCGTGGTTCTCGAGTTGTTTCTGGACGCTTTCGGCTTCCAGATGTTGCCGGCAATGGGGAAGAAGTGCTTCGTGCCACGGTGCAACGCAGGATGCGAGACGTGCACGGAGTAGCTTTCTCTTTCTGCTATATAACAAGGAAGAGGACCGCCTGAAGGTATCATCAAGCGATTTCGCGCAAAGACCTCCCGCTGCAGCCGACAGACTTCGTCTGCGAGAGGCATTTCGGGTGGAAGTTTATTACCGAATTGTGAGAAGCTATCTATAAGGGCCACGTTCTCGCAAGTGTACTACGGAAAGCCGCTCTGGTGAAAGACGCGGTGCCAACGAAGTTCACGGGCTGCCCCAGCTATCTGACGATAACAACAAAAAAAATTACAGGAGGACGCTGAAGCTTCGCCTTTAAGAAACGGGACACAATAGCTGAACATATAAACTCTCGCTCGTTCCCAGGCCATGCATAGCATTCATTCCACTACTGTGGATAGGACGGGCATAGTGTACTGCTGTCCTTGAGTTACAACGCACTAGTCATTGTTAGTCTTGGTTTGTATTGCTCTTTGCAATATGTGTGATCCTGAATGTATGTTATATCACAGTGCGTTCATTTTGATTCTGGTTTGTACAAGACTCCGTCATTTGAGTTCACCCTGATGAAGCTTCGCTATTCCAAGCAGTGTTCCAAGCATTCACTGTTATTTTCCGGGTAGACACTGATTGTTTATGCACTTTTTGTGATAATTTTATTGACTGTCGCGAACTAGAGTCCTGAAAGTGTTGTTCCAAATGCCTTTATTGCGCTTAGAACTTTTATAAGATGTCTAGTCATGCCATTGATTTTTATGCCATTTTGTTTGTGACAGCCACAATAAAACATTGTCATTTACTTTCAGAACTAGTGCCGTCTTCATCTATTATAAGGCCCACCCTTGAAGCATGTACTATCACACCCACAAAGGGCCATAGTACCTTCCTTTAGGGGGAAAAGTGATTCCATCAAGTGTACACTTAACCTGTAATAAGGTGGTGAACTGGGCCAGTTGGTTGATGTTATACATGATGGGGAAAACAGCTCAGAAAGCGCGGACTACGAAGAACAAACACGACAGGACAGCACTGTCCTGTCGTGTTTGTTCTTCGTAGTCCGCGTTTTCTGAGCTGTTTTCCTCATCGTGTACATTTAACCCCAAAGTGGATCATAGTTCCCTCCATAAGGGGAAAAGTTGAAACTAGGGGCGTGTACTATTGCCCCGTAAATGGGGCAACTGTTCCCTCTATATGGAGCGAAAACCAGCCCCCCAAAGCAGGTGCTGTTGCCTCCAAAAGGAGGTAAAAGCAGCCCCCTCAAATATGTCGTCTTACCTCTCAAGGGGGTTGAAGTTTCCCCTAAAGGAGGTAAAAGCTGACTTTGAAAGGATGCACTTTTAACCCCAAAAGGAACTAAGGTTCCCTCCAAAAGGAGGCAATGTTGCACCCTAACCCAGGGGGTAAGTTTGCACCCTCGTTGCAGGGGTAACGTTACCTCCAAAAAGGGTTGCCCTGTGTGCAAGTCGGTTACCCCTTAAGGAGGGTACTACAGTACCCTTTTGTTTTTAAGAGTGTAGTCGGTAGCGTGTCTGGCTCGCAACCGAAGGGTCGTGGGTTGGAATCCCGCCTAAAATTCTTAAAACTGGTTTATTCAAGGCAAATGAATTACTTTATGAAGTGAAATCATTTGAGACATGCAGCAACTTTTAATTCGCATTACATGTTAAGTTTTAATCACTTTCATTCCACGCGTGACGTCACGTTTCACGTGAGCGTTGTGGGTTATTTGAAATTCCCGCGCGAGGTTATGTGGCTGTGACGTCAGGACACTCTTGACCAATCAGGATTTTCCAGTCCCGCCGACGCCGACGCCGGATTTTCTGCTACACGAGTGTAGACTGGTGTCAGAAAGGCCTGTCCAGAGTTTCAAAGCAAACTTTCAGAAAATTTCCGAATCTGAGAGAGGGCAGTTTATTTTTACGTTTCGCAATCCGACTGTCGTGAAACACCGAAGGGGAGCACAGGATGCGGGCTCCCGTCAGAGTTTAGCAGCCACCTACAATGTCCGGCTCGAAAACAGGAAGCACGTCTCGGTTTGTCGGGACATGTTCTGTGCTGTGCTCGCTGTTAGTCACAGCACAGTCACAAGGCTCTTGAAGCACAAGCACGAGAAAGGTGAGGTAAAACCGGAAACACGTGGGGGCGATCAGAAGCTGACGCTGTACGGCCACAAGCGTGCCGCCGTTGTCGGATTCATAAAAAAACTTCGAGCGAGGGAAATGCACTACAGTAGGTTGAAAACGAAGAAACTGTACCTCCCAACAGAGCTCAAGCGCATTCGAAACCTCTGGTGGATGTACAATTGAAGTGATTGTGAGTAAAAGCGATATTTTGCCTGTCTACAATTTATTTCAGTAGCAGGGGCCCGGTGTTCTCCCGGGTGACCCCGTTTGCCGAAACGCTATTTTTAGGCGACAACGCCGTTTACGAGGAGAGGAGATGAGCTCCAGCGGGAGCAGTTCGACGGAATTTGACGGTCCGGTTTTTAAGAATACATTGGAACCTTAAGACAACAAGGTTATTTTACCAAAACTACCGCAATGTATACTCGTCACAAGCTCTCTATTTCTACATGCCGACATCACAGGAAGCGGCTTCAAGGAAGCGATTTTTCTGATTTTGATGGGAAGGACGTCCTGGGCTTAAGTCCATACCATATGAGCCACGTCTGGATGATGAACTTCGGAAATGCTGCTGCCAAGCTCAAGGTCAAGGCGTACGAAGAGTTCCTTATCAAAGGGAAGAGGTGCATAACCAATGATCCGTGCAAAGAGGAGGTCAAGCTGAAGATCCTGTGGTTGCCGATCCCGATGCCAGACTCTGAGGTGAGGAAGGTTTTAGAGCCCTTTTGGGACAATTAAGGATACACTAACACCCCCCCCCATTTTATTTTTTGCCAGGCGATTTGTTATGGTGTAAGATGACTACCCAATCAATATTTTGCTACAGCGTCACGTATATTTTTAATAAAGTCAAAATATACAACTGTTCGAAACCAAAACCGAAACTAGACTGGGAGGAAAAATAAATATAAAGGAGGAGAGAGGTGGCGGAAGTTACGTGGCTGTAATACTTTTTTTCTCTTGCAACAACGGATTTGCAGCTTTTTAGAAGCCACAAAAAAATGGGTATCATATTTCTTTTCTATTTTTAATATTGTGTGCGTGCCTTCGACGACCTACGACTTTGATTATATTTGGTGGTTGTGTCTAAACCATAAAAAACGACACGTTGCCATGGAGAAGAGAGTGAGCGCGACTCAAACCGGCCAGTTCTCAATCTGCTGTTTTCGGTCGGAAAGAAAACAAATTTCGAGCTGCCAATTGTTTTATGGGTAGTTGGGCTCTCATATGTAATTTACAAATAAAAACCTTGGCGAGCATAAATACCCTGTCAGTGTCCCTTTAAAGAGATGAAAAAAGAAACATTGAGATTCTCAGGGCTTGAAGATCTCGAAACAACAACTCGAGAAGTGACGCTCGTTCTGAAGCAGGACCGGGCAGTCGACAAGATGCCGCACCTCTTAAATGTGTACGACTCCAACACGCTCGTCGTCATCCTCGGAAGACCACCTCTCTGCCTTAGGTGCAATGGAATCGGGTACATCCGTCGACAAGGCTGCACTCCTCGGTGTACGCAGTAGTGGAGATTTGGTCACACAAACGAAGAATGCGTTGTGACATACGCTTCCAAACTCGAAGGGATCATAACACAGGAAGGTGATCATATTGAGCGCATAATGGACATATAAGAAATGTGTAATGAGAAAATGCAACCGACGCTGGCGGTGAATGATCCAACAATCGAGAGGAAAAGCCCTCCTGCAGCTCGAACGAAAGTTCGATGGAGGAGAACAAGTCCGACGTAGACATCACCCCACCACCACAACCAGGGTTAGAAGAGACTTCACTGAACAAAAGAAAATAATTGAGAAAGCAATCCCCGCACAGCAAGAAGTCGGCCGAGGTTGGCAAGAAGGAATGACGGCACTACAAGAGAGCCCAAGTTAACACCAGCGAGACCTTGATGGAGGAACTTGAAGCCACTAAAATCTTAGTGGACTCAACGGAGTCGCAAATTCGACTGGAGCCCAGAGAGCCCACCGCTGAAAACCAAATTCAATGACCGGGAAACCACCTCTCCGACAGCTCCCGAACTTCACACAAAAGAATAGGAGCACTGCCATGACCACCCAGATAGGTCCCGTCACTATTTCCACCATAAAGGTGCGAGGGATAAATTCGAGAAAAAAAAACAAAACAATACCAACTTTTTCACTATTGTACAGAAATATGACAGTGACATTGTGGACCTTCAAGAAACAAAAGTGTCCGAACAAAATGCCTTATTTTCCAAGTGCAGCTTATGGATAGATTCCTACGATGTGTTCCACTGTCCTGTTGTTGAATACCCAGCGGAGTGTGCAATTCTGTTTAAAAAATACATGATGTACAAAATGTGCAGTATTCTCGAAGGGACTGACGGTGGTCGCCTCATGGCAGATAATGTTATCTTGCAATACCAGCCCTAGCTGGCGCATAATTGTTATATATGAATACAATAACGCAGTGCAGACGGAAAGCTTTTTTTGTCAAGCCCGAATTCAAGACGACATCAATATTTAACGTCATTTTACTTGGCGATTTTAATTGTCTTTTGAGTAAGAAAGACAGAGTTCAATCAACAAATATCGTAGACCCAAGTGCGGAACTTTTAAGATCACTGATTCGAGACTGTGACTTCATAGACTCTGCCACAAATCACGCGCTTTGTTTCACGCACTTTCAAGGGTCGTCTCATGCACGTTTAGATCGGATATACATATTTGCGTCATTTAGTACTGCGCTGAGTAACTACAGCGTGACCCCTGCCTTCTTTTCTGATCACTGCATGGTTCAAGTTTGTGTAGGTATGAAAACACATCAGAAAAATAGAAAACCGCACCCTTGGTCACTTTGGAAAATGAATGAAAGGTTCCTGTAAAATTACGATTTTGAACGAGGCGTAGAATCGGCGCTAGACATTCTTGCGGAAGGATGGTGTCAGAAATGGGGAACCTTTAAACTATAGGTGAAAAATGGCGATAGAAATGTCCTCAATTGTCGCATATCATTTAAAAAGTAAAAAAAAAACATCTGAGCAATGACATTCTTTACCTGTATAGTCTAGAATGTACAGAGATGAAATAAAAGAATCCAAGAAAGAAACTTCAGGAACACGATAAAATACGGTATGGAGGCGCCGCTGTAAGAACGCGCACTCTGAAAATGGTAGAGGGAGAACAATCGACAAAAAGATACCTCAACGTGGAGCGAAAATATATCACAGAAGAAACAGATTACATTATTAAGCAAAAACGGTCGCTTACTGAACGAAGAGAAGGAAATAGAAGATGTCTTCGTTTCTCATGATGATAATATATTTTCATCAGTTCTGCTGTCTGTAACAACCCAAATGCAAGGGGATGGGGGGGGGGTAGCATCAAGATGGCCGGTTGCCTTTACACAGCCTTAGTTTTACCATGGCCTCGGCCCTCGGAGATTTTTCGCGCGCTAGCTGCGCTGAGGACAGAGCGCGAAAAATCTCGGAGGCCACTACTCCTATCGCTTCAACCCGTGAAACCTAATACTCTGCATTTTTGCCTCTGAGTTTGCATTCCCCGTTCCCTTTCCTCGTAGCGTTTTCTAATAACTTCGTGCAATTGTCGTCGGAACACATTAAAGTACGAGTATTTTTTTTATTAGTATATGGGAGACGCAAGCTACTCGCGGTGCGTATAGGTCATTCGTATAAAATAGGACACGCTAAATTAGGTACCTCTTTTCTATGAATTCTTTCGTGCCGGCTTCAAATTATTCCGCGCAACAGGTAGAGCGAAGCCAGCTGCAAAATTTACGACGTCAATAAACCGCCGACTGCACACACACCACACACGCTGCCATAAAAGCAGACTTCCACGCGCGACCTCGCTCGCCTTTTAGTCCCCGCTGAACCAACAGGGCCCCATCTCGAGAGCATCTAACAGCCGTGTCGTGCTTCAAGCACGCATCTTATCTAGCCCTTCCCCTTCTTCCCAAACCGCTGAATTATCTAACAAAATAAACGACGAAAGAATAGACAATAGCCAACGCAGATAGAGAATCCACCTTTGTGTGGGAGACGCCGGCCCTAAAAACCGAGATCCCGTTAAAGCTATGCATGCGCTAAGGAAAAAAAGAAAGAAAAAAGAAAAGAAGAACGTCTTCGACTGATTAGTGATCGCATGTTTGCTCAGCGGCGCGCCCGCCGCTGAGCGTTTCACCTCCAGATCCTTGAGCGTTTCACTACAAGATGGACTGCGCCGGACGCTATACGAACTACCCCAACCAATCCACCGCCGTGGACGTATTACGTGAATACCTTAATGTTTCGGGAGAGGAGGAGTATATAGTCCGGCAAATACGGCATACGAGCCCCGCGCATTGCTGCTGCGCCTCTCCCGAAAATCACGTGACACTCACGCGGCACCTGATTGGCTTGGAGGGATACAGCGGCGTCCTCTGGCGTCATCGTGTAAGCCGAAACGGAGCATAGCGCGTCACACCGCGGTACCGGGTTAGAACTTGTCGTCCGTATTGGGCACTGGCGACACACTTCCATTCGCTTTCGCGCGAGGGTTCGCTCTGTTTAGTGGAAAGGAAATGAAGGGGAGGGTGGGGAGGGGGACCTCGTAAACGGTAATGCGCGACGCCATTATTGGAAAAAGGTGCTCCTAATTGATCAATGGGCTCTGTTAGGAGTCGCCTAATGACAATGGCGAGCCTTCCGGACGGGAGGCGGCCGTGTTTGTCAACCAAGTACGTGTAGAGAACAAAGAAGGAGGCTAGTATGTGTGTGTGTGCGTACGAACGTCGGTCATTGAACTCTGAGTGCACGCTCTCAAAGAGCTCGCGTTTCCGGTTCTTCCGGAACTCTCTTCGATGCTTTACAGAAGGCACACACTTTCGCTGGCTGTAAGATTCGGCCATTCTAAGCGCTTAGCGGAGAACCGCAGAAACTGCTTTATTACACCTCGGAACTCAGCGAAGGATATTGACGATCCAACGAAATCGACGGCACCTAGCGGCAAGGACAGAAAGCTATGGCAACAGGTTCGCTTACCAGTCTCCTGGAGCGAACGGATATCCACAGCGCCTGGCTGTCTGAAGAAGAACCCGTCAAGGTAGGTTCGAAAACACGCGATGAAAATTAAAGCCTCGAAAGATGTTGATCCTCCGGACTGCGAGTAAATGCCGGTCCCCACACTTGCGCTTGGTTGCAACTAAAGTAACTGGATGCTACGAAAGAAGCGCCAAGGTCCCCAGATGGTCACCATTTTGGTTCATGGAACGAGCAGTGTCTCCTTCGCCTCTCCCTTCTTGGTGAGCCGATCCAAAATCGCGATGACAGCTTGCTTTCTGAAGACATTTCTTGTATACTGGGATTTTCTCATCCGCACGCCGGTAAATCAAGCGCACATCTTCGCACACATGCCAGAAGTGGCGTCGGTGCTTAGCGATCATGAAAAAATAATTGGTCTGCCTATAAATAAGCAAGGATAATATCATTCTGAAAGATTTGTGGAGATGAGCTTGATTGATAAGCTGATTACATGCACACTGCCAAAGACGCTTATAGTGGAGATAAATAAAGGTCGCTCGTTCCTTGGTAAGTAGCGCCATTGCCTTCCCTGCCTGGTTGCCAGACACAAATACGTATATACTAAGATACATGTGACCAAACCTCGCAAGATGATTGGCTAATTGGTTTCAGCTGCCTTGGAAATCGCCATTTCTGTCCATTCCAATCTTCGAAGCTTCGAAACGGTCGTTCTGAACTAGCCCCACGAAGATCGCTATGGAGCATCATCGTAAGCGTTCCTCGCCAATGTAAGCGTCTGTGGCGCAGTGCAAACAATCCACTTGTGAACCATGCTTATCTCCCCAGATCGCTTACAATTATAATGTTGTTCTTGCATATTTACATACAGAAAAAGTTATTTTTCTTTATTAGTCCCGCTCGGGGCTAGTAACTCGTTTATTGACGTGTGTGGTGTTCGTTCCAAACGACGGGAACGTTGCGGTTTATGTTTGACACGACACAGGTGGCATCTGGAATTGACCCTGTCGGAAGATCTCCGACACAGACGCCTCCTGTACTGTATACGTGTATCATGTTTATAAAAAATACACATTGTAGATCTAGGTACAATTGAGTTCCAACGAACTTGATAAGTATACCATCAACGTGGTTACTTACGTACGTTTCCAATGGGACGTACCGAACGAATAGTTTTCACAGCACCACAGGCTGCAAACAAACGGCGACGAGACCTTCGCGAAGCTCAAGCTATTTGCACAGTATACTGCAGTGGCTTGTAACACTCCTTGTTCTTCAGAAAATACTAATCCATTGCTCACCCGAAGGGTTTATGCTCGAGCATCACGGTTAGGCGCCTTTCACCGGAGTGCTCCGCTGAAGCCACTGGCAGCGTGTTTCCAGAGTGGAAATAAAATCACTGATCAATCGACCGTGATTCGTGACTGAAATGTTCGGGAGGCCTTAAGATTGCACCCAGAGCTCTGACACTTCATCAAGCACAACAAAGAGGTTTGACTTTTTGGGCTCCTACCACTCCTGCCGTAAGTTTGGCCGTCACTTCGAGCACGGATCAATAACGCGCTCGATGGGCAGAATCGCCCGCAAGCCTCAGCATGGGGTCGTAGGATCTACGAAGATAGCCCACACGTCGCAGGCAACTCGGTAAAAACCTGATCGCATTTCGGGTCTGCATCGAGGTTTAGAGTCTTTAAACACTCACAAAGTCCACGAAACCAAAAGTAACAACGCCATGTTGGCTAGATAGGGACGAAACTGACGAACCTTCGAACCACCGCAATTTCGTCCAAAACGTTTCGGAACCTCTGAGAGTTTCGCCCCATCTCTAATCTTATTGGGGGAAGGGGGGGGGGTGAATACCGTTTCCAATCGAATGGCTTTGCGTCAATCATAGCCTTCATAGTGGAAGGCCACGACAACTGGTTTTCTTAGCAATGTGAAAGCTAGGAATGACACTGCGCTATTCGATTCGAATAGGTATTCGCACATTTCTATATCTTATTCCTCGGAAATAGGAAAGTGACGGCGAAAGTAACATCCTTACCTTCATCGTTATTTCAGAAGAAGTACTAAAACTACAAATACAATTTACTTCTAAAAAAAAAAAGCAACTCGTTACCGTTTAAAGTTACCAAAAAAGTGTAGCGAAGTTTGTGGGGACCACTTGCTTCCCACCCCCGAGAATGCGTGAGCCCCGGACGTCCCTGCCGGAGTCGTCAGGGCTTCGAGTCCTGGCTCGTTCCGACGTGGGGAGAGACGCCGTCTGGCGAGGACGCGTCCTCCAGGCCGTCTCGGGAGCCTGACGGGGCGGGTCAAGTCGTGGAGTCAGCTCGTCCGACCGGCGACGACTCAACGCTAGCGATTCCCCTGGCTCTCACAATCGGCGTTCCCTCTTCCGAGTGATCATCCGTCTGCGGTGAGCTCTAGATTAAACTCCTGCGACGACGGGTGGCGATGTGAGCTCGTCGAACCGGTGATGACTTCGCTCGCAATCCCCAATCAGGTCGGCGGGTGCTCAGGTCGCAACCCCTGTTTCCCGAAAAACGCTGTTGGATACCGTGATCATCGTTGTTCGCATGGCGTTGGTGAACCCGGCGCGGCGGCAGCCCTCGCTGGTAGCCATCGACCGCGCGGTGAGACGGGCATCGGGTTCCCTTTGAGCACCGTTTCCCGGACGTAAAGGTACCTAATCCCACAGGTTGCAGTAACGCGTTCCTTGTAACGCGTTACTACTTAAGACGGCTGTCATGTGCTTCGCCTCCGTCGCCCTCGTTAGCTCCAAGGTCCGTAGCGTTTTCTCTGTGCCGAGTCACGGTAAAACAAAGTAGAGAACCTCCCGCTCATCACTGCTCTTAGCAAAACCCCAGGACATTTCAAAATACGGAATGCCGAGAACTGACTTTCCTCTGAACGTGGCCCTGCTAGGACAAACGCAGACAATGGGCACGGCAAGCGAGGGGCTCAGACCGGCTCATTAGGCTCATTCGCATAACAGGACGATTGTTTCGACTCACTCGGATAGAAAGAGCGAGAAAGCCAAAGAGAGAAAGAGCGCAAGAAAAGAGAGGCTGGCGAAAGAGGAAGGTTGCCAGGTCACACCAGCCTTCGTCCCAACATCTTCCACCGGCCCCGCGGCCCCCGTCGCATCTAGCGGACAGCCATATCAACTCCGATCGGAACGGGAACATTTCCGCACCGCGTACCGCCCCCACCGGCCTCCGTCTTGGGAGAGAGCCTAGATTTAAGAGCGGCAACAGCTCACACCATGGATATCTTTTGCAATGGCGGACACCTCCTTCTACGCGGATTGGTTGCTGATGCGCATGCGTAGCGAGGAGGAGAACGAGGTAGAGAGGTTTGGAAAAGCCTGGAAACGCTTGCAGACGATCGACGCTTTCGTCTCCCCTTCGCAGCTCGCATTGCAAATGCGGCCCATAAACCGGGTGACCCACATCGAGAAGTTGGAAGCACTCTCAAGTCTAGGCACACCGTTCCTCCACGCATGCTCCCGTCCACTCTCCAGCTTCGCAAACTCGTCGGCTGGAGTGACGCGCATTGATGGAGTGAAGCGGCGCCGCGTATTTTTGTAAATAATGCTCCTCCCTCAATCTTCTCCTTTGGTTTTTTTGTTTGTTTGCTCGACTTCTTCTCCCTCCTCCGATTCCTTTTCAATCTCTATCGCGTCCCTCTTTGTTCTGCTTGTTTACTCGATGCAGTTCCGGCGCACACTTTCATCGATTTCCTCTTTTCTATTTTGGCACTGACAGTTCCTGCGTGCCCATTCCACAAACGTTTGTTGTTGTTGTTGTTTTTTCTCGATTTATTGCTTTTACTTTAGCGCGCTCGTGCGTCTGCTCTGTATAGGAAAACCAGGAGAAGAGAGTAGCCATTTACAGTCGGATTACTCTTTATTCGGGCCGTAACATGTTTTCGACTCGGTCGCGTTGGACCTGCCACTTTCATTGTACACGTTTACAACTCCCTATTTCACCATAGTCTCCGCTCTGCCGAAACTCTTTTCTATTAACAGACAATTCGTTTTTTGACCCGGGGGTGATTTTGAAAAGAAATGTTGTCACAGAAGGAGCGTATTCTGAGACCATGTGACCACTCCGCTAAATTTAGCGAACTACATTTAGCACTCACGTGATCACGTGACTAAAGTGGCATGACCCGTCGTCAGGTCATGCGACGTCACTCGTTTCGAAAGTATCGAGTGCTCTCGAGACGAGTATTTGTCTGCACGGATCGATCGTTTCCACGAGTTCGAGGGGAGCCTACGTTATCTTTTGTTCAAGTGTCACCACTGAGAGAGCGAGAACTGGACGACGCGTTCAGGCGCCCGGCCGTTCTTGCTCTGTCAGTTACTCGCTCGTTCTCGCTCTGTCAGTGAGACGAAGCGGGCCCGAAGAGCTCGCGCTGGAAGCGAAACAAATGAAGCTCCTCGCTGCAGCTTTCAGCGTGGCCGTGATTATAATTTATTTCTGGTGGATTTCGGAATGTCCGCTAAGAAAATAAAATTGAGAATTGATAAACCGAAAGACAGGGGAGATTTTGTATTGCCGCCACCGTGATTGTGGCCTCGTCCTACGAGCAAAGAGCAAAGGCCCGCACTTCGACCAACTTCAATGAGCGACAGCTGTCGGCGAGTGAGCAGTTCGCCCGAGTCCGCTGTCCCGCGTGACGGGGGTGATACAAGACGGGAAGGCGACTTCTTTCACCAGACAGGACTGATGTCAGCAACCAAGCACACAGCGATAATCCCCGACAGCTTCAGAAACGCAGGGTAGGGCGACAACTTCTCATTATCGCTCCGCAGACAATCAGATTGCGGTATAAGACGCTAAGAAAACGAGAATCTCGTAGTTAGAAGCCTGACCATAAGAAGCCACGTCCTGCGCTTTCTAAACTGTCGCTGATTATGCGCCTCCTGCGCTGAAACTGTGGAGCCCTCAGTTTGGGTCTCACCTGATTGGTCCTCGCACTACTTAAAAAACCTTCGCTGAGTTTCATTTCTTTTTTCTTGCAACATCTGATATTGGTCAGAATCAACGTCGCAAGACAATCCAAAGCGCCAGATTAATGTCATAACCGCTAGGGTGCGCGTCTCTTATCTCTGAATAGTGACGTAAAAAAAAAAAAAAACCTGGCGTCCCGACGTTGTTTTTACAGCGAAGCTGAGATGGGCTAGGCCTATAGAGTGTGGGGGAAAATGCGTCCTCACATGTCGACAGAAAACTCCCCATTGGTCGTGGCAAGTATGAATAAATAAAAATAAAAAGAGGGGGCAACCAGCTTGAGTCAGCCTTTTTTGGCATTCTGAGATACTAAAGTCCTGATCCCTTGTTATCATCTTGCTGATCTTGCCTTCCCACTCAAAAACAAGTTGGTACGCCACTGTGCGCTGTGGCATTAACAATGCAAGCATGGCGCTTTGCTTCGGCTGCGTCTGGAGACTAGGTGAAACGAACTATAGTTCGAATACGAATTCACTAGCCAGAAAACCCGAAACAACGCTACTTATTGTCGATCACCAGCCAATCAGATTGCGGCATCTGATAAAAAATGAAAGCCGTTTACAACTCCCTGTAACGCCGAATTACAGCGCAGGTCTTAAGGAGGAGGAGGGAAGGGTACTGAGGGGAGGGTACACCCCTCTTCCCTCCTCCTTCCCTCGTGATCCTGCCTGCTACTCCTCCTCCCCTCCTCCTGTTCCACCCCTCCTTCTAAACCTCCTCCCCTCATCCTTCAACCTCCTCCCTCCGAGGTCACGTGACCTCTGGAGAGGGGGGGGGTCACGTGACCTCGGAGGGGGGTCACGTGGCTCTGGGGGGAGGGGTCACGTGTCCTCGGGGGGGGGGGGTCAGCGTGACCTGGGGGGGTGGACCCCACGGTTACGCTGACGGCGACGGCGACGCCGCTCAAGCCGGAAACGGGCGCCTGAGAGCTGCGCTCTAAAAGGGACGCCGTAAAACGAATTACGAAACAAGAAGATTGAACATATTGCTATAATGGAATTCAGCTTGTTGAAGCGATTCGAGCAAAAGAAACTCAAACATTTCCTCAATTCAAGTTTGTGTTTGAAAAAAAAAAAAATATCGCGAAAGTGAATTTTGACGTTTTGAACGTGTGTAGCCGTATGAACCAGGAAAAATGGTCTCCGAAACACTGCAGCCGCGCACGCCGCATTTTCGAAGAGAAATATGCCATTGTGATTACGGAGTTCCTGCTAAAATAATACCTCGCTGGAACTGAATGCTCAGGCTTGCAGCGGTCTTCGTTGTCATCAGTCCCATTAGCTACTCGTCTTCACACCTTACGATAGCAAAGCATCGTAAGGCGCTTTGCTACCGATCGACAGGGTGGTCACATTGCTCAGTTACAAGCTCGACCGCAATCTGGGAGACATCAAGGCCCGCTTTCGCGAAGACCGCCGCCCGGCCAACGCTGGCGCAAACCCCTGGAGCTCCACTACGGGGGTGATGGACTCCTGCGTCACCAGAAATTCTGCAGGATCGTCGGCAGGCTGGGAAAACAGGGAGCCCTGGCCAGGCGCTCGAGAGCCCTGCTAGAAGTCAGGAGCCCATGGCGGACCCGCGAGAACCACTGTTGCGAAGACCACTTCTAGGCGTGACGCTCTTCACCCTCTTCATCATCCCACCATCCTCGTCATCATCCACAATATGCATCTATGCTATATACCATTTCATCATCATTAGAAGCGGCACCGCAGGCCTTCAAGGTATTGGCGATTCGCCCTCCTGCTGCGCCGCGGCTCTCCTGAGGTGAAATAAATATATTATCATATATAGGGTGGTTCAAGTCACCAGGCTCGATCTAAAATGGACCGCGAAAATTGACGACTGCACGTAGCAATCTAAACTTTTCGTCCAAGGTGTAATTCGCAGGTCGCTTTTCCCTTGTAAAATTACAAAGCGTAGCTCTCTTTCTGTAAAAATATAGGGCCAAGAAACTTGCCAGGGTCTACGGCGGGCAGCAACGCAGACGACAGAGGTTTAGTAGCGGGGTGTGTTTGGCGTTCGTATTGATAGATGGCACTATCTCCTTATCGCGACAGCTCGCGACCCCCGTGGTTTATTAAAATGAATATAATCTTTTTTTAAATGTGCCTTAGGTTAAAAAAAATGCCAACAATAAAAGCAAAACCTAAAGGAAACTTAACGCGTCTGCATAACGGCGGCGCTTTTGCTGCCAACGGATTTCGTCTGCGTGTCGTCTGCTATCTGTCGCTGGGCGGCTGCACCTTCAGACGCTGCCCCCGACGCCATCTATCGATACGAACGCCAAACACACCCTGCTACTGGACATGGTCGTCTGGGTCGCCGCCCGCCGTAGACCCTGGCAAGTTTCTTGGCCCAATTTTTTACTTACAAAGAACTACGCTTTGTAACTTTAGAAGAAAAAACCGACACTTTGACGAAGTTTAGATGGCTACGTGCAGGCGTCGATTATTACGGTCCATTTTAGATGGAGCCTGGTGACTTGGACCACCCTTTATATCATATCAAAATTTTCGTAAACAATAAATGAACGTGTTTTTCTTTTTCTTTTATTTTTTCGTTTCAACGAAAAAGGCAGAAAATGCTATGTTTGAACCTAGAAATAAAGGATATGTGTGTTTAATAAATATTGTATCGCGTTCACTTTTTCCTGCCTCCCCGTTATATACGCCGTAAAAAAAAAGATTTTGTGAATTTGTGAACAATGTTATCTTTGTGACACTTCTTTTTTTTCTCGTGTTTTAATATTTTTTAAGAATTTCGAACTTCTTTTTTATTTTTTTGACACTGAATTAGGTTGGGTTACATTTTCGTAAAAGAAAGAATTGCCCACACATTTGAAAAGTGCAAACCTTAAATATGAAGCTATTAAAATATTTTAATTAAAAGCACTAGGCAAAATCCCATTTAATTTATTTGAGCAATGTGACACTCCCGACAGAGTGTCAAGAACTCTGCAAGAAGTGGAAGAGTTCTTTTAAAATAGGAAACATTCAAAAAAACGCGATCATATAAAAAAAGTTTGCTTTGTTTTTTATTATCAAGTGAGGAATACGTGACTAAATCATTTTGAATTTAATTATAATATTTCTATTTAACGTCAATCACGAGTCTTTCATGTGTCTTGGAGCATGGGATTAATGTCACTCTTCTTTGAAAGGTTTTCTGTTATTTTTGTTTGATAACAAAACAGCACATGAGCACCATTTTTTTTTATTTCTTATATGCACTTTGTTTATTGCGTGGGCGATCCGTACCGACATATAACCTGGGTTCTCAGATGAAAGAGTACATTGCAACAATTTAATGTTTGCTTCCTGCGATGTGTCTTCCTCTGGTTCGTCGCTATTTTGCGCTGTTTTCTCTTTTCGATGTCAAATCAAGGCCTCCACAGTGCGCATGCAGGTGACAATGGCTAGTGCTGAAGCATTTCTTTGTTTACCGAGGAAGCGTTACTCAGTTAAACTCTCACTTTAATCGTCGGCACTCCATTTTCACAGTTCGCAATTTAATATATTAAAAGATCTCATATGGCCTTAGTATTTTTTTTTCAGGCTTTTTCTGACTCAAGTGTTGCGCTAACAGCAAAATTTTCTCAGAAGTGAAAGAGTGCAGGCGAGCTTGTTTCTTTTTCCGTGTGCTTGTTTCGTCCAGAAATACTGCCGTGCTGGCACTTATAAAACCTCGCACACACTCACGCACTCAAATACACACGCACGCACGCACGAAAACAGAAACACACCCACGAACACACACGCACGCACGCGAACGCGCACACACACAGGTATTGGCGGCTCCAGCGAAATCAACACCACGTAGCGGCAACGCCGAGAAGCTCCGGAGGAGGACGTTTCGCCAGCGCCGTCCGCTTTCGCTGATTGGCTTTCGTAGGCAAAGTTGCTTCACAAGCTTCTTTATTAGGATTTGGTAAACAATGATGGTTGAGCGGTGCCGCAACATAATAAGGAATGCAATGTCCTTCATCCGCGAAATGGAAAACAATGCTATCACGCAAAACGTGCTCCCGTGCAAAACTTCCAGTGGATCCCAATGACTGGAGTAGATTTATTAGATGAAGATTGCCACAAAAGTTTCCTCAGCAAAATAGAAACATAAATTAAAGCATAGAAGCTGTTTATGTTTATTTATTTCTTAGGCAAACACAGTATCAAAACCCGGTGCATTTAAAATAGCATCCAATATGAAGGTCGTCGCACGCTATCGAAATGCATTACGCCGACGTGTTGACGTTCTTAAAAGCCCATTTTCACGCCTACCGGAGACTAATTTACGCGATGACCTAATTTTTGCAAATCACCTACGGTTTAAAAAAATTGTTTGTCGTGCTAACTAGTTAGGCGAAACATCATTATTGCGCAAACAATATTCAGACTCTTCGCTTGGTTCAGCATCAGTTTAAATTCGCATTAACAAACATCCGTAAAATCACGGAATTTTTTTTTCATGTAGGATTCTTGAAGTTGTTAGTAAGAACGCACGGCTACCTGAGCAACTCTATTCCACGCCGTCGTTGACATACCTTGTCGAAGTGTCATCGTGACTTATTTTTCCGTCGTTTACCCTCGAGACCTCTTATCATAACTGCGACAGATTCGCTTTCCCTCGCTAACACAAACGAACTTTCTCTGTTCACTCGTAATCCTGCGGATTCGGCACAACCGAGGCACGGCAGCGGGATCGGCGACCGGCCGCGACGCCTCGTTTCACTTTATTTTTAGGCTTGCTACGGCGGTCCTATGCGCTTTGTACCCTAAAATTACTCGTACTTGGCTGCAAAAGTTTACCGACCTATCGAGGTCATTTATCGTTATCTCCAAGCGCGAACCCTAGGACGACGTTGGAAGCGCGTCGGATAAAGCCAACGCGAACCCCTATCCGCCCTTTGACGACCTTCCGGGGGACGGTGGTTAGTTGTTTCAGCTCATCACCCTACGAAGGGGCTTGGGGATATTCTGTATCTTCCACCTCGCGAAATTGAGTACCCTCCAAAACATATCCAAACTCCAGCTTCGGCCAAATGCGCGAATCAAGATGACGAAAAGAAAATCAAAATAAAAAAACACTGTTTAAACTTTAAAGTAATTATTTTTATGCTGCCACCGTGTCACTCTATGCACTGCACAACCTTCTACGAAGCACTATGCTTTCATATCGAACAATATCGATTTTACGCTGCAACGAAAGAACACTTGAGCCGCTGTCAGATGGTAATTCATCATGCAAAAGATAGTCTGCAGACACTATTTGAGGCGTATAAATCAAACAAGCTTCGAGGATGCTTGAGGCGTGCTCGCAGATAATACTGTCATCATGCCTGCAGCGAACGCCGCGTATTTTGTATGCTATAGGATCGGCGTGACTGCGTACTAAGGTGTTTCGCGTGCTGGACGATGAAAGCATGCCTCCTTCCGTCCGCCATTTTGGACGACCAGCGCGCCCTCTTTAGGTCGCCGGAGTCGCCAATACACGGAGGCGGGCCCCATCAACCGACGCAGACAACGTCACCCTCACTGCTGCGGTCAACCCACATACCTTTCAGTTCAGAAGGCGCCCATGAAACGTGCCTCAACAAACCACAACTGACAGGGCCTGAACCCTCGGCTATAGCCCGCCGAGGTATGAGCCCTTTCTACACGTGCTGCCCGCGTAAACAGCCCCTCCCCTGTAAATCACACAACGCTCTCTCGAGCCGTTCGCCAGCGGTGGGCAGTCCCCCAATTAGGCGCCGCCGCGGGCCATCGCCGACGAAACCATGGGAGACCGCCGTTGACAACTTCCGACAAAGCGGTCGGGAACGAAATACAAGAACAGCGCGTCTTGGTCGACGGCTGTTGACGCCTATGACAGCGGAGTCCGCACGCACGCTATCTGCGTTCGGCGGGTATATCGATCGCGCACTCGACGCAACCCCAAGAAGAACTGCATGCTTGTTCGTGGTCCGAGCGCGGCTCTATATGCTCCGCTTCACCTAACGATGGATCGCAGCGGATGCTACGAGCCATCGAAGCCAATCTCGTCGAAGGTCACGACTAGACGTGAATGCATCACGCCTAGTCGCGTGATGCATTCACAGCGCTGGATTGGCTGGGATGTCTCGTAGCGTCCGCTGCGGTCCATCGTAAGGCAAAACGGAGCATGGCCCTTTCCCATGGGGAAAGTGCCGACGGCGTGACCGTTCGCGCCTTCGGGAATCAGACCGCTCGTCCTGACGCTCGTCCCAACTACTTTCGTTGGCTATTGGTTTGTGTCTGCTCGTTGTTCGTGCATTTCCGTATGTGGCTAACCATGCCGCCTGTCCCGCGTGGTTCTCTCCTTGATCTTGTCCCGTCTATTTGCCCTGTTTGCATCATGTCGATCAATCACCAACTAACCCAGCAATCCACTATTTCGCGTGGCCAAGCAACTTAAGGTTGGTTCACACACTCAAGTGAGTCCGACCTGTGCGACTGTAACGGCTTGCGACATACGGGTTGCTATGGCAACAGCGGCGTCGGCTCAAACAAAACGGGGTAAAAACCAATTTTGTTGGAGCCGACGCAGCTGTTGTCATAGCAACCCGTACGTCGCAAGCCGTTGCACTTTCACTTGGTCAGACTCGACGCAAGTGTGTGAATCGCCCTTTACGCGAAGTGTACGGTGCGTTACACATGCGGTTGGCCGCGAACGCGACATCCACGCGTTAACATGGGTTAGCCGCCGAACACCGAACCTTACAACACAAGTTAGCATACCGCGATCACATGAGTGTGTTCCGCCGTAATGGTACAGTTTTGATTGCAGCTTCATAATCGTGTGAAAACATAAGAGTCGAGCGATATATGAATCGCACTGTACACCCTCCCTCCTGTAGAAGTTGGAGATAGAGTGTTTTAGAATAGGGGGCCCCAACGTTTGGGTTCCCCTAAGAAATTGGAGGACCCAAACGCAACAAGCTTGGTGTCGACGGCTTATAGAATAGGGGTTTCGCAACGCAGCGCAGCGCGCTTACGTTTCCCGCTTGCAGCGCCAATGCGGCTAACGAGCGTAATAATCAAAAAAGAAAAATATTAATAAACGTAAAACATATGCGCTTAGCAAGTACTTTTTGTTTACAAATAATAGTTAAGGTAAATCCCAATCAAGCCGGCTAAAACAAGAGACAATCTAAAATCAGTATAAGTGTTGTTGGCTGTATTCAGCCAAACAATCCAATCCGTAGCGTGTTCTAATTTGGCGCTCGTTCTCAGAATTTTTAGGCGTTCGTGTGCGCTTTGACCGTCTGTCACCGAAGATGTAAGCCTTCAACTATGCCGAAACTGAGACGAACGCGAGCGAGCATACTCCTGCGAGCAGCTGCTCTATTTAGATCTGAGCTGGAGCGACTTTGAAGCCTTGAAATACTTGTTTTCAAGCTGCAGGCATCGTGCCACGAACGAAATCCACTCGGAGCCACGGAGTAGCAATACGTTGCCATGTCAACGGTTACCGCGTCTCTTTAGGCTTTAGGAACGGCCAGAATCAGGGACGATCTTTAAAATGGGGCGAGCCCACCGCTCATTCTTTGTGACTTGAGCGAGATAAAGCAAAGCGAAAGCCGGTTGCACCATTCATTGGCAATGAAATCGGCTAATACTGCAGCGACCATGACGAATTTGCTCCGAAGCGAGCGAAAAGGGCGCCGCCATGTTTGCCGACGCAACCCGGCCCCAAGCAATGGGGCCCTATGCTATCTTCGAATACTGCGTTGGGGGCGAGCGCCAACCAAACCCAAACGGAGTTTGGGTTCGTGCGCATGCGCAGTGGTGAGCCCATATTTCTTTGGTGCCCCTAAGCTTTAGGGCCCCCTCTTCTTAAACTCTCTAATAGGAACTATTATGAAACCGTTACCGTGTTCCGCGTACCGGACTACCGGAGCCTTTGAAAAGGGTTGATAATTGGGCTAGTTGGTAAATAAACATCTAAACTGTATTAGCGCACCCCGCATCGGCCACGGTTGCAGCGAGACATCAAGTCAAAGCTGCAGCCGACAACGGATAAGGTGCAAAGCAAAATGTTGTGCGTATGTTTATGCAGCCGGAAGTAGGTCTGCCTCAGTGGGCGTCTGGTGTATCAGCTGTAGATGAGCAATTTAGCCAGTGCGGTACAGACCGCTAGCCTGGGGTCTTTAACGTGCACCACGCAGTAGTGATACACGACCGCACGCCGTACGATGCTCATCCAGATCGAAACGGGCAGGGGTGGGGATTGAACGCAGGATCCCTGGGTTCTGCAGCGCTAGCTTTCGCACCAAGTGCTCTGAGCTGGTGTGCTCTAGGCTCCAGACATGTACGTAACGCGTTACAAGTAACGAGTTACTTGTATCTAGTTACTATTTTCGGTAACGAGTAACGTATTTAGTTACTTTTTCAGAAAAGGAACGAGTAACGGTATTTAGTTACTTTTAAGGCCAAGTAACGAGTAACGGTATCTCGTTACTTTTGAGGAGTAACGTGTACAACACCGCTTTAACGGCCTTGTTTTTATTCTAGCCTTAGTATGTGTCTATTGCGACAAAGGCAGATGGAAAACCCGAAAAACAAATAAACAGTATGACAATACAGCAACATGTATCGCTGAACACGTCAGTCGAACAGTTCGACTGACGTGTCCAGCGATAAACGTTGCTGTACTGAACTCTACAGCTGAGAATGTCCTTCACCCAGCGAGCACAATCAGGTTCGTTAATTGAACTTTCTAGAACCGGGTCCGGACCGAATGTAAACCCGGAGGTTGCAAACACGGGAAGGCACATAACACCTTACCCGCTGTCCTCAATGAAGGCGCAGTTCCCGAAGATTCACCAGCTCTTGCTGAAGCACAACACTGCCGTTCCTTCGAGCGCATCAGTAGAACGACGCTTCAGCGTCACCGGAAATATATTTTCAAGGAAGCGGGAAACATAACTGATGAAAACTTCGACAGGCAGCTGCTGCTTAAGGGCAACGACAACTAAAAAGAAAACAATAAACCATGAAACAAAAACAGCTGTGTATTTGGTCGTCGAAGTAACGTGAAAAGTAACTCGTTACTTTTGAGGTAACTCACGCGTTCCTTTTGAGAATCGGTAACGAGTAACGTATTTAGTTACTTTTTGAGCGAGTAACGAGTAACGGTATTTAGTTACTTTTTTGGGTAACGTGTACATGTCTGGCTCTAGCCCAGCTCGGCCACCGATCCCCTCAGTGCAGCCATAGGCTATGGTACAGTACCCTCAGTATACACAAGGCCACCATTAGAACGACGCATATGCCATTCCTTAGATGATGATAGTAACCAAAGTGGCCAGACTGAATTTCGGAAAGGGTCTATTGCAGTGTAAGCAGTTGTGTGTGTAAGCTTTCCAAGCTTACGCACAATGCATCGCTCAGAGCTCAGCAAGCGCTGACAGCAGAAAGCTTTCGTTTTGCGTTTGCGCTCTGACGACGATACCATGTAACGGTACAATACATGCGGCAGAGGCGCCGACGAAATGTAAGCGTATCGTTACCGGGGTTATCGGAACAATCTGCTACATCACCCTAGTAAATCACTAGGAGATTTAGAAGATTGTCCCGATAACACCGCTAACAATACCCGATACTCCGTCGACGCCTTTGCGCGTGTACCATGTTAAGAAGTTCTCGTAGAGCGCCCCCCACGCTCTCCCGAACGAAGACGCCACTACTGCGCATGCGCGGCCCTAGCCTTGCCTGGAGAGCCCCCGAATCTCGTAGCGGGTTGCGCAGAACGTTGCTGGACTTTGGAAACGGCCTACGAAAACTCGCTATTGTTATCGATATCGGAATCGGAATATACGGAAGATCTACTGAAAGTTTCTACTGATGCAGAGCTGACGTTTCGCTCTCTCAGCGCTGAGATGCACGTATGAACCGGCTTTAACAGATAGCGACCGCGTTTCTTGCATTCAAAACAATTTTAGTTTTTTATCACGTTTTGCGATGTTCGATGCGCTCGAGGAGATAAACTCTTACCCTGTTTCCTTCCCAACGACTTGAGCCGTTTCCATGGTGGAGTAACCCTTGTTCAATTCAGCATCGAAGAGACGAGCTGTCGGCTGGTTGGCTGGGCGGTTCGTCGGACCTGTTATCTCGCGGTAGACTTGCTCAGAGTCCATTAAAGCGGACTGCGACAGCTAATACCGTAAAGGCAGGAGTTCACAACTGTTTAGGCGGGAGGAGCTTATTTATGCTAAATGCACGCAGCCCGCGCTGTCTGGACGTGCTTCAATACAACACTTCGTATACAAACGTCGTAGTTTCCGAACAACAGTGTTTCGCAGACGCAGACGAGGTTAGGCCATTCCAGCTAAAATTTCAGTGACATGGAAAGCGTTTTGCAGGTGTCGGGTAACGCGGCATCGGTAGTGCTAGCAGGATTATGACGTGCACCATTCGTCCGGTGCTGTTTTCCCAAACACAGCTGGAAGCAGGCCAAGGTCTGGTAGAGCGACGCGTTTATACCGGTACGTCAAAACAAAACGAAACGATTTCCTGACTAACAGTTACTTTTCTTTTTTTCGCCGTGAAAATTTATTTGTAATAATATTTGGAAGCAGTATTTTCTGGGACGTTAACGTAAACCGTGCTGTGCAAACGCATTAATGGGCCCGAATTACGAGGTCTCTCTCAACTATAGTATACGGCCAGCAAGTGTTCCAGAATACGTCTTTGAAGCATCGGAACGCAAGGAGGGGCACGCCAATCAAAGGGCAACATAGAGAAGGCGCAGGGAACACGCGATGACGAGGCAGCCAAGAGCACGCCGTCAATGGTTGAGGTGGGGAGAAACAGACGCACGAGGGCGCATTTTGAGGGTATAAGCAATCGCAATCGCACGAGTTGCGCAAGGAGAGGACGTAAACTTGCGCGGCGTATATATCACTGTCAGCCACGCTTGGCAGCTTATGTTCACGCCTCTTGCTTTATCATTCCTTCTTCGGCGTTCTTATCGGCTCACAATCTCATTCGCTGCAGAGCGTTTTTTAAAGGGGCAGTGCAACGATTTTAATGTTGAAAGAATTGACAGTTTGCATTTTTTATATTGTTTATGCAAGCCCAATTTACTAAAAACGCGCCACCTTTCCCCGAAAAACTGCTATTCTGCTGCGTAATCGCAAAGCAAATAACGAATTATTTGCCGATCTCCAGCCGCCTGTGGCGGTTACGGGAACTGAAATGACAGCGTCTCTGGGGATACGCGATAGTCAACAAATTCTGTCCCCCTCCGCTGCTACACTCGCCGTCACACCCGTGGCGAACCGTCCCTTGTGTCGATCGCTCGCCGCGACCTTCGACGCGGCTAATTCTTTAAAAGTCGGCAATCGCGGAGGAAGCGGCTGGGAGCTTCTGAAGAGAGGACCCAGGGGAAGCCACGTGAACCCCCAGAGTACGTCACTCGAAAGTCGACGTGCAGAGTTGAGAGGCACTTTGACCTTCAATTTGTTTCATTTTTTTTTAATAAAAACTAGCGCTCGCAAGAAAATACGGTTTTCTGTTTTTTCGTTTTATAGGTGACGCAGATTACTTTCCGCAGTTAATTGGCCAAAGTCTGAAAATCGTTGCACCGCCCCTTTCAAGAAGCACTAAACCACTTTCTGCGATTGTCTATTTACGGTCATGACCCAATCTATGGGCTCTAAGCATACTAAAAATAACCAAACATTATACTCATACGTTGCCGATTTCTCTATTAAAATCGGTTTCAAAGATCGATTACGTCGGAACTGTCGCTTACACCAGAGGGCGCCACCGGACGAGGAGCTTTACTTGGATGGGTGGATGGATGCATGCGGCTGAACCCTTTGAATCAGGGGGCTACTTGCGCTCACCTAGCTCATTTCTCTAACATCGAGTTAAGCATCTAGACATTTATTCTTGAAAACTATATACAATCCGTACAACGGAGGCGCCTCTATGCAACCGGGTGCCCCACGCCTTCCTCACTACGGGTCGCCCAAAAGAAAAGAAAATATTCATCCTTCCTTCAACCCATGCCACCAGTCAGATAATCTCTTCTTGGTAATCTCCACCTTCCCCGTGTCTATTTTCCCTCACTATTTCTAAATCTCAGCGAGTTTGTTAAATTAGTCGACTCTTCAGCTACTACAGGGTGAAGCCCCTTCCAGTAGAGTATCAAGTGCTCAGCCGTCTGCTCCTGCTCTCCACAAGCTCCACACACCGTATCTACTTCCTGATATCTAGCTCTTTAAGTCTTAGTCCGCAACACTCCCGTCCTCGCCTCTAACAACAAGGAGCTCTCCCTCGAATTGTCGAACATGGGCTCCTTAGTAATGCCCTTGTTAAACGATGTGTACATTTCCAAGGCCGATTAGCCTGCATGCCTGCTTCCCATATTTCCCTCTGTTTCTTTAACTGTCTACTTAACCTTTATTTTCTCATCCGCATCCCTGCAATTGTCCATATATTTAGATCTAAGTTTTCAAGTCCGCTTTCTCCATTTTGTATCGACGCTTCTCGTGTGTAAATACCTAGTAATTCTTCGTGCCCATCCTTATGTATCAAATTCTCTTAACCTATCCTCAAATTCTTACAGTTAGCTTCCATACCCTCGTATGAGGAACATCCCATATCACCCTGTACACGTTCACGTCGGTACGGTGTTTTACCAAGTGCTCCCATGTCCAATCTACCTACTGCACGTTGCTTTATTGATAGCCTTGTCTTGACCTTCCAGTTTTATGCACAAAACTGCATTCGCAAAAGTCAGACTCTGAACCATATCTCCTTTTCAGATCTCCTTCACCACCTCATACGTGTTGTAGTTCCACAGTGCTCTATTTTTCAGTAGAGCTGCGTTTTGTTGCCCTTACCAGTTACACAATTTGCGTGTTTATTGCAGTATTCTATACCCTCGTTAATCCATACTCCTAGATACTTGTATTTATCGACTCGCTCAACCTCTAATCCTTGAATCTCTAGCTCTGCAATTCCGTCATCATTGAGCACCATGACCGCTGATTTGTCACTACTGAATTCTAAGCCTAACGTGTGGCCCTCTGCGCCACATATATTCATTAGGGATTGAAAGCTTTATGTTGCTATTGGCCATTAGCACTATGCCATCAGCATACATCAGACCTGGCAATGACTGTTTGGTCTTTTGGGCCTTGCCTGTCGTATGAAAGGTCAAACCCAAGATGGCTTTTTTTCTAACTTTTCCTCTAATCCTCGGAGATAAAACATGAACAACAATGGCGACAAAGGGCATCCCTGTCTAAGACCTCTATTGACCTTGTTCTCTTTCGTTCTCATGATACCATGTTGTCCTTGTTATCATCCCTTAAAAATTTCAATAGTCCGTCGTCCACATCTAAGCTCCTCATTATGTCCCACAAATTGCCTTGAGTAACATTGTCATAAGCCCCATTTGTATCTAAGCATGCTAACCAAAGTAGTTTACTTTCCTTTTCTGCTACCTCGATACATTGTGCTAATGAAAATAAATTGTCCTCCAACCTCCTTTCTTTTCGGAACCCATTTTGTAGCTCTCCAAGTGTATTCTCATTTTCTAGCCATTCCTGTAATTTCTCCTTGATAATCTGCATTGCCAGCCTGTAGTCTACTGACGTTACTGTTATGGGACGATAGTTACTTATGTCAACTTTGTCCCCCTTTCCCTTGTATATTAAACTCATTCTGCTTAGCCTCCATTGTTCCGGGGCAGTTCCCTTCATGATAATGCTAGCTTTCTGCTTTCCTTAACGCTTCCTTAGATTTGGGTGCTAACTGTTCTATAAACTTTATTGGTATACCATCTGCCCCTGTTGAAGTACCCGTCGGAACTCTCCGTTTTGCTCTTTCCCATTCTTTTTGTCCGATAGCCTCAACATCAGTGCTTGAACTATCCTCCACTGGCGAGGTGTTTCCTATGTATCTTTGCTGTTTAAACTTCTCTGTCATTACTGTTCGTATATATTCCATTGCCTTATCCCCTTCAAGCTGATCACCCTCAGGCATGACAATATACTTCTGCTCTTACTTTGTTTTATGACTTAATGAATTGAAGTGGTTCCAAAACTTCCTGGCTGCCTATCTATTTTTTTCGATTTACTTGAGACAGCCATTGTGACCCCTCCTTTGAATCTTTGCATTAATCAAGCAGTATGCATCCCGTCTATTTTTGATGAATTTATCTCACTTTTTTTTTACCTGACTTTCTAGTTCACCATTGCACTTAGAATATCTGTGCTTTCTGGAAGCTTCTTGACGTTTCTCTATTGCCTTCTTTACGTCATCACCTCAGCAGCTCTTAAGTTTCCGTCTTCGTTTCCCCTTCTTTTATTGCATACTTTAGACAGCTCTTGTTCGTTTAGCTTAGTTAGCCTTGGGCAACTCCAATCTGTTTGAGTATGCCAAGAAATTATATCCTCTATTTGCTTAACGACTATTTCCAACTGCTTCTCTGTATAAAATGTTTAGTCTTTTGCTCAGTCCCGGCGTTTCCTTCCCTCAGTAAAGCTCAGCTTAATTCGTTTGTGATCACTACCGAGGCTTCTTGAACACTCTTCATCTATTTTCATTGTCTCTATAGCCTACTATACATTCTATTTGACATCAGTGCGTAATCTATTGTAAAATGTAGACTACCAGTTTCCCGTCGCACTTCTCACCGGTATATGACAAACATAAGTCATGTTTTTCACACATCTCCACTAGCATGTTTCCTGTTAAATCTGTGCACCCATCCAGGTCCTCTAAATGGGCAATCATGTCCCCTAGGATAATTACTTCGTAATGTTCTCCTATTTCAATAATATATTTTGAAATATACTCTACCATTTTACTATTCTCCTCTTCAGCATTTACTCCTGTCCAGAGGTACACAAATCCAAGAAGGACCTCTTCTTTTGCTAAAGCCCCTTTTAGCCATAAATATTCCGTGCATTCTTCTCTGACTCTAAGCAGATTTACATGTTTTTTTTTTTTTAAACGCTTTAGTCCAGCCTCCTTTCCTGCTGCCCTCCGTTCTATTGCATTGCTTCCATACGTAATCAGGATTGCAAGGGAGTTGCTTCGCGTCTTTAAGATCCGTTTCAACTTACCCATATACCATTCAATTTTCCTGTCTTAGTTGCTCTTCTATCTCCTCCAATTTTAACCTGTTCCTACCTCCCTGCGTGTTTATGTATGCTATATCTGCTCTACATTTGCACTTAAATCTCTTGCTCTTACACTTTCTATGTCACTTACTCTTTGGCAGTTTTCCTAGTTCAACTTCATCTACACCAGAGCCCGCAAGGCTCTGGCGTAGATGCCTCCTCCCCCCCCCTCCCCCCCAAAAAAAAGAATCTACGACATGGCGTTTAATCATATTCCCTATCATGCTGCCTGTGGCTCCACTGTAGGGAATGCCCCATGCAAAAGGGTCGGAGCGAGCCTCATACACCACCCTGTTTACTTCCCCAATACGCCGTACTGAAGTCTTTAGCTCATCTCCCTAATCACCCGGTTAGCTTCCACCACCCGCTGCTCTGTCTGAAAAGAATGTCCCCAGACCTTTGGGATAGTGCATATTTACACCGGCACTCTCTCAAAGACTTCCCTCAGCTTACGTACCTCAACATCTATGTGTCTGCCGAGGTTCTGGCTTCTCCTATTCAACATATCATTGAGTCCGGGACTTGGGATGCCGCGACGGCAGCGATTGCGAGATACAACGACTCGAAAGATCAACTATTGAAGAGCTATAGTAAAATTGAACTTCACGGTGGATTTCGTTTACCTGAAACAAGCTCAGTATTAGATAAGGGGGCTAGTCAAAAATTAATATCCGCCCAAGTTTTTTTTTTTTTTTATAAGGTTTGCTTTAAGAGGGTGTTTTGGGTCCTCGATTGAAGTTTTTGTACTAAATATAGTAGCACTGCACTCTATGATCACGAGTCCTGGAATATATTTGTGAAGCCACCATAAGCTGCGTTTTAAAGGCGAAGAGGAGTTGAGAGGTAATGTTGGATCACCTGACTCGCTATACCCCTTGACTTGTTTAACATGAGTCAAGAGATCAAATGTGGGCCAAGAGGTCCCATGAGGAGGTTAAACGAGTTAAGAGAGTCACGATAAGCCAAGTTGTCCAACAAGTAAAAATATCACATATTCGAATTAGTGCTAAAATTTAAAAAAAAATTGTTTCATACTTTTGAATTTTTTATTACGCACTTTCTTTTTTAAAAGTCGCTTGGTGCGTGATTGCCGTATAAAGACGGCTTTATTAGACATATGCAAGCAATGCAAAATGTTCCCTTCCTTCACTCTAAAAAAAATGTGTGTCTACTTTCCCTCACACCACTCAGAGAGTCAATCACCCCAACTTACGAAAGCAGCTCAGCGAATGACAATGCCAAAACATGTTTAGACAAAAAAAAAACGCAGTCTGAGTTGTGATAGTAGGCAAGGCAAAACGTCACGCTTGCATTGTTCAATGTCACAACTCAGACTGCGTTTTTTGGTCTAAACTATATGTTTCGGCATCGTCACTCGCTGATCCCTAAGTTACGGTGATTGGCTCTCCGGGTGTTGAGCAGGAAAGTAGACGCACGAGCTTTTTTACACTCTAAAAACGTTTGTGCGTCTACTTTCACGCACAACACTCGGGGAGCCAATCACCGCAACTTACGGAGGCAGCTCAGCGAATGACGATGCCGAAACATATGTTTAGACCCAAAAACGCAGTCTGAGTTGTGACATTAATCAATGCAAAACGCCACACTTGCATTGCTTAATGTCACAACTCAGACTGCGTTTTTGGGTCTAAACATTGTGGGAACCATGGGGTTCCCTCTATCCCTATCTATAGGCCTAGCTTCATACAGGTCGTGGGAGTCGTCGTCACCAATGGTGTCGGCTTCCCGGATACAAGGAACCACGAGGCCGAATTCCCCGAAGGGGCCGGCTCTCCCTTGCCCATTTTGGGTGAAATGTTGCCTTCGGCACACCCTTGAGAGCCATAATGGACGCGACTGCTAGCGGCCTCCCGGGCGCGTCCATATCTCAGAGGCTACATAAGCTGGCCCCGAAGGAAGGCCAGGGCCCTCCTGGGTTCGATCCCCGCCGCCCCCGCCCGTTTCGATCTGGATGAGTTTCGTACCGGCACGCGTTCGTGTGATCACTACCGCGTGATGCGCGTTAAAAACCCCAGGTTAGCGGTTGTACTGCACTGGCTAAATTTCTCATCTACAGCTAAGAGACCGATTACCCGTTGAGGCGCATCTCCATCAAGGCTGTATAAACATACAGAGCAAACCAGGGCCAGGGGCTCTCGTCGGCGGAGGCCCTGGCTCTACGGAGCTCGGTTTTTCTTTGTGGGCCTCCGACTTCCAGTGAATCTGTCTGAAGGGCCGCCCACACTAGCGAGAAAACGCGCGGCGCGCCGATCGCGTTGAAAACGCGTTCCGCAAAATCGGTTGAGCGCGTGAAATCATGCGTTCGCTCGAATGCTTCAAGAGTGCGCGAGGCTCCTATGCTGTCACGTGACATTCGCCGCGATCGGCGTGCCACGCGCGTTTTCTCGCTAGTGGGGCCGCGGCAGCGTGAGAAACCGACCGCGGTAATAGCTGGCACATTGGAGGCAGCGCCCAGACTTTTCTTTCTTGTCTAAGAGCGAAGCGTGTTGGCATTTCAGTCAATAAACACGTCGAAAACGGACTCACTGTGTCGGTGTTGTCTCTCGTCCGGTAACCGGACAAAAGCTCACCGGACAAAAGCTCACTGGACAGAAGCTCACCGGACAAAAGCTCACCGGACAAAAGCTCACCCCTTTTTTGACAGACCCGGACAAAAGCTCACCCGTTTTTTGACAAACCCGGGCAAAAGCTCACCTCGATTTTTTTTTTGCTACCCGGGCGAAACACGGGCTTAAATAAAGTGCGGACGCAATGGACATTGGACCATTTTTAGGAGAACTTGTACCCCATCCACCAATGAATTGCGAATTTTTAAAAATACTTTAAAAGAACGGGAGTTGGGCTTTTTGGAAAAGTGCAAGACAGATGACCAATTTAGAAAACTGTGCGGGATTTTAGATAGGCTCGCGTTCCTTCCACCACAGCTTGTTCCACAAGAACTAACCACCAGGGAAAAGTCCACCGGTGACATCGGCTGCCTGCTGGACTATCTTGATTGCACGTATGTCAACGGCCGCTTCCGTTATGCTTCTGTTCCATCTGCGGCGGCACCCAGAGCGAATTCTTCCCTTCGCCTGACACTGCGCCGACGACGACCGGAGTTTCCCCGCGGTACGGTGGAATATGTACGACGCCACTCTTCAAGATGAAGACCGGATGAACAATACCTCGAAGGATGGAGTACCGGGTTCCAGAAGCTCGTCGGCCACGCCCATCCAAGCGTCTTGAGGCTGATTGAATGCCTACAGCAAAATCAGGCGCTCGTTGCCACGGCACTGACACAAAGCCCGGTGAGGTGAGCCCACAGTAAAACGGGTGCGAAAAGCCACTCTGCGCCTGCGGAGTCGTCTTAGAAATATTTGCGAGGGCTTGCATGTACATCGAGATCTACCAAGACTGCTGGAGCTAGTAGGGGACTGCATTCGCTTCTAACCAATCGCTAAATTTAAACTTGTTTCTATAGAAAAGTAACAGCAAGCCATGTCGCCTGTCAGATTTAATCGATCGAGTTGCCTTTTTGTGTGCGGCAACGCAACGGCAACTTCGCTACTGTTGTCCGAACGTAACTTGTGCTGTAACGACCAACTTATTAAAGTAATACCTCTGCGTGCCGTTGAGGCGCATCTTTGTCACGGCTGTCTAAACTGACAGAGCAAATCAGGGTCAGGAGCTTTTGTCGGCGGAGGTCTGGCTGTACAAAAATGGTTTTCTTGTGAGCTTTTGGCTTCCCGTGAGTCTGTCTAATGTGGCAGCGCGTGAACCGACAGGGTGATACTGATGGCCGGTGAGCTATTTATGTCTAAGAGCAAAGCGTGTTAGCATTTCAGTCAATAAACACGTCAAAAACGGACTCACTGTGTTGGTGTTGTCTCTCGTCCACCGGTGCCCCAAAAAGCAGTCAATGGACGGACCCGGCCGTAGACGCGCAAAGAGCGGACTATACGGTGTGGGTATTTACCTCAATGAGGACCAAGGGGTTAATAATTGCAAAAATCCCACAACATATGTTTCGGCATTGTCATTCGCTGAGCTGCCTCCGTAAGTTGCGGTGATTGGTTCTCCGGAGTGGTGTGGGGGAAAGCGGACGCACGGGATTTTCTTAGAGTGTAGAGTGGGCTCACCAGCTTATTTGGCACGAGCACCTTCGGAGTACAAAACACCGGCCTTCAGTGAAAAACACTGACTTTTCCACATTCACTTCACCTCTGCTGTGAGAGCGGTTGGGAAACACGGAGTAAAATACACTCCTCGGCGTCGGAGAGCGTCCAATGCTTGTTACGCCGAGTGATCGACCTGAACGCGGCGACGCTTGCGACCTCTCATCCACAGTCTACATCAGGTTTGTACGCGGTCAACAATGGTACCTTCCTTGCTGGAGTGACAGTTTTGTCCTTTTTTTTCTTCTCGATTTTTACAAAGAAGACAAGTGCTCAAATGAGCAGGGGTGTTAGGTAAATTTGGCAGACACAGTCCAGGTTAAATTTTGGCATTCCTGAATTTGTTCAGCGTTGATTCGGTGTGCATAGCAGTCTAACTGCAAGATCAGACTCCTTCGCAATTTTGCTTCAGGTCAGGCGTTTCTTGAAATGAAGTAGTGTTGATGCAAAGATTCAAATCTCACTGGTTCACGCAACGGGGCCCCAAACCCGAACTTGACACGGCACTGGAATGCACTGCCCAACCATACCCTCAGCGGACGCGTCGAAGACTAGATGAAAACAACTTGGTCGCTTCTTTCGCCGCTGGTGGTGACAGCCATCATATGCACGCTCCGCTTACGCTACTGCCATTATTCCTGCACGCTGCTCCAGTAATGAACGAAGTGGGACAAATCGCCAATAACCCAGAACGTCGCCATCTTGAAAGCGGAAAGGAAAGGAAGATATCTGAGGTAGCTACGTCGCTTCCTTCAATTTGTAAGGAAACGAGTAGGGAAAGCTTACATTAAAGAAGCCAATATAATGTAAGGTCGATTCATGATTCGTGCCTGTGCACTTACGAAAGAAAACGCACTGATCTAACGACTGGGGGCTTCTTAAATTCGGAGGTTAAAATATGTTTCAATCTAAATAAAGGCGATCCGCGCTGTGGAGCTTCGCATGGCGTTACACCATACTGGTGCCACAGCGCAGACGCTCTCTAGGTACAAGCACGTTTTCACCCTCGTCGTTCGCCGAGTCACATTCTCTCCTGGACATTGCAGGCACCTTCTGACAGCGTAATATCGGAAGGACTATGGTTTGGCCCTCCAAGCACCCTGCGTGAAAGGAGTGGTCACCCTAGATTTCTTAAAGTGTATAGACCCTTTCTCCAAGGGCGCCGCCATCTTGAATTGTCGTCACTTCCAGTATGGGCGAAAACATTGTCTTGCCGTCGCCACGCCAGTAGAAGACACTTAGGAAATAAGCCGTAACAGTCACACATTATCGTTTTGCCTCCCCTTATTTTTATTTTTTACTAGTTACAGGTTGAAACGTTTTAGTATTTTTTTCGTCGCCCATACTGGATACGCCTATTAGGTGGCTGGGGACGAGAGTACACAGAAAAGGTCTATAAGACCCGACAGAGATTCCGGCGGTAGCAGCAAATCCGTACCGACTGTCAAAACAAAAGAAAAAAAAACAGACTAAAAAAAACTGATAGGCGTTAACCTGAAAAAAAGTAGATGCACTAATCATAGGCATTGTTTATGAGTTCCGTGTATTGCTGTGGCTGTTGCCTCTTGAACTGAATCGCGTCGAGCCTCTCGCAGCATTATACGACGCGAAAGTGTTCCTAAGAAACAGCTGCATCGAAAAGGCGACTACGAAAGTTGAACGGCCCAGTGATTTTGGGGACAATAGGTACCGCAAAGTCGCCCGCTATTATTATTCTGTTCACTTCCTCCAGGTGCGATCCTAACGCAACGCCTACATTTTGTTTGTGTGTTTTTTTTGTGAAATTAGTTTTTATTTATGTTTACGCGATTCTTAAGATTTTTTTTTATCTGTTTAGTCCAGACATTTTTAGTAAAAAATGTGACTTACATTCCTCGAGCGTTGCCTACCATTTCTTTTTTTTGTCTTATTTTTCAAAAATATCGTACGCCGAAGCAAAAATCGTGAACATAATAAGCCATGCTGCGCACGTTTCTTTCAGAGATAAAATAATATAGTCAGTTGTAATCATTACAGTAATAATATAGTATCAATATCTTATTTATTTATTTATTTATTGCGTAGTACTATCAGTCCCCCAGCGGGGACTATGATAGGAGTGAGTACAAAAAACAATAGACAATGTAATAGACATGCAGAACACAGTGACAAAAATGAAGGACTATACGACACCTAATACTCATGTCAAATAGCACATAAGTACAACAAAAATATTAAAATGAGGTATCTTGGTTACATGGGAGACACCTTTACAAAAAACCAAAACCGCTTTGGATTTAACAACGCTTTCAGGCAGTTTATTCCGCTCCCTTATCGTCCGAGGGAAATATGGAATCTTGAAACATTTTTTGGTGAGTCTGTATTCTTCGGCTGTCCTAGCATGCTTATTGCTGTGTGATTCTAGATAGATGGGGTTTGATGAATCTCTGTTTATCAATCTGCAGTGTACCATCTAAGATCATGAAAAGTAATTTTACTATATATAATATATTATAGTATCAATAGTGTATGGTATATAGTACAATATAGTACAAATATTGTAGGAGATATGGTACATTAAGTAATACTATTGTATTTTATAGTATCATAAATTTATAATATAGTAGAATATAATATTACTGCGTAATTCAG
This sequence comes from Ixodes ricinus, assembly GCA_037355805.1. NCBI lineage: Eukaryota > Metazoa > Arthropoda > Arachnida > Ixodida > Ixodidae > Ixodes > Ixodes ricinus. The sequence continues at coordinate 94,827 of JAZHYW010004639.1, forward strand.
TATAATATAGTAATATACCGATGCTAATGTCATGAGCAAAGCTTGCGGTTCTACTTTCCCGCGGAGCACGCGTATAGCTCCAATCATCGCGATCGATACGAGGGTCCAAGTGACTTACGGTGGAGAGATAACGACGTCACGCGAAAATACAATCAGCGAGATCGCAATCTTCACGGAAAATCGTTTTCCAGACATCGTTATGGGCGACGTTTCTTTTTTTATATAGATATAAACCTATAGTTTTGTTTTTTCTGTTGCATGGGATGATTGTGCGTACGTGGGTTCTCGGGAAATGTGACGTGCGGGCCTTGTTTGCAACAGCGGGTCTTCTGCTCGCGTAAATGCGGTACTGCGCAGTACTTGAAGGAATTACTAATCCTCGCATATTTTGTTTCACTCGATGATGCGGAAACTTAAAGGGGTACGGAAACGAAATGAGCTCTACCTCCCGCTTCAACGTCGGCCAGCGAGAAGCGCAATACGTATCCCGCTCGTGACGTCAAGAGTTCCTGCACGGCCAAGGGTACTGTAGTTGCGAGCTTTGCCGCTTGGTGGCATCGACGCGTGACAATCTCGCCTAGTAGTAATATCCCAGGACTGTACGCCCTATGGTCTATACGTAGCTTGCCCGTGACGTCATTCGCGGTCATGCCGGTATTTTATGTGTCACGAGGTAACACCGGTTCAGCGTGTTAGTTTCACACCGCAGAAGTAGTAGCTCGAGGAAACCAGCAAGTATGGGAGGAAGGGGGAGGAGGGGGGTATGGTTGGCCTGGCAGAGGACTCGCATCCTCAGATCAAGCTCCTACCTATCGTCTGCGAAAAAAGGAGATCTTGATATGCGGAATGCACGCTGCGGAAGCACTGTGGAAGCTTTAACATATACAACGTAGTAAACTCGTTAGCGTTCTCCGTCAAGTCACATTCAGGACTAAGTAACTCCACGAGCGAGCTAATACTGCAGCGAATCGGCGCTGCGTCTTCGATATATACCCATGACGTGACGGCTTTCTGACAGGAGCTTCAGAGACCGCCACCAGGCGCAATTTCTGAAATCTGCTAATTCGTTTTAAAAATAGTATTTTTTAATTTTGCTTTTCTGAAGGCAGCCAGGAAACACTAGTCTAGACTGGTGTTTCTGGGCTGCCTGCACAGCACAGACCCTATTAGAAAGAAGCAAACAAAGAACGATCACACCGAGGTCATTGTGGCCACGCACCACTAAAAGATCTCCAGTAAAACAAGAGAAGGTCGAAGCGCGGAGATGATTGGAATAAAAGCCCTGTTGAATTTTTGGACATTGACCTGGTCTGACGTCTCTATAGATTTGGTGACCCGGACGTGATCAACCAAACTACTCTATCATGACCGATGACGGTCAACCGGGCACTAGCGGCACGACCACCCTTCAACCTGGAAACACCGGTCCACCCATCCTTCAACCACACGTCAACATTGACGAAGCAACCGGGACTACAGTGACCGGAACTCTCCCTCTGCAGTTACCACCATTCTGGACAAAAGAACAAAACAGGTTTGGTTTATTCAAGTGAAGGCGCACTTCCATCTGCGAAGAGTCACTACGCAGATTGCCCGTTTTTATCATGTCGTCGCCAGCCTACTACTCCAGGTTGCAGACGAAATGGACGACGTGCTGTCGCAAACCCCTTCCGACGACGCGTACGACCATCTAAATTCTGTCCTGAAATGGCATCAGAGGTGTGTTGGTGTGTCGAGTATTTAATCGCTGGCACGAGAGACACTGTTTTGTCCAATCTCGAACGTCAGCGTTCATCCGTGGCCACACGTATACTGTGCACCGATGAGGCGTTGTGTAGCTCGAACGCCCGGGTGGCTGAGGCCATCGGAGTTGTTCGAAAATCTGTCGACGTAATTTTGGAGGAATGTAGGGTCGGTTGGTCCCCATGGATATGTCGCAGATGACGTTTGTCGGATATTATGGGAAGAGCATCTCTTTCAGCTGCAAAGACGGGGAAGTGTTTTGGAGATGTTGAAGTTAAGAGTCTTCGGTAACCGGACGAAAGCTCACCGGACAAAAGCTCACCGGACAGAAGCTCACCGGACAAAAGCTCACCGGACAAAAGCTCGCCCGTTTTTTGACAGACCCGGACAAAAGCTCACCCGTTTTTCGACAGACCCGAGCAAAAGCTCACCTCGATTTTTTTTTTTTTTGCTAGCCGGGCGAAACACGTGCCGAAATAAAGTGCGGACGCGATGGACATTGGACCAATTTTAGGAGAACTTGTACCCCATCCACCAATGAGTTGCGAATTTTTTAAAAATACTTTGAAAGAACGGGAGTTTGGGCCTTCTGGAAAAGTACAAGACAGATGACCAATTTCGAAAACTGTGCGGGAGTTTAGATAGGCTCACGTTCCTTCCACCACAGCTTGTTCCACAAGAACTAACCACCAGGGAAAAGTCTACCGGTGACATCGGCTACCTGCTGGACTATTTTGATTGCACGTATATCAACGGCCGCTTCCGTTATGCTTCTGTTCCATCTGCGGCGGCACCCAGAGTGAATTCTTCCTTCGCCTGACTCTGCGCCGACGACGACCGGAGTTTCCCCTGGTACGGTTGAATATGTACGACGCCACTCTTCAAGATAAAGACAGGATGAACAATATCTGCGAAGGATGGAGTACCGGGTTCCAAAAGCTCGTCGGCCACGCCCATCCAAGCGTCTTGAGGCTGATTGAATGCCTACAGCAAAATCAGGCGCTCGTTGCCACGGTACTGACACAAGCCCGGAGAGGTGAGCCCACAATAAAGCGAAGGCGAAAAACCACTCTGCGCCTGCAGAATCGTCTTAGAAATATTTGCGAGGGCTTGCATGTACATCGAGATCTACCAAGACTGCAGGAGGTAGTAGGGGACTGCATTCGCTTCTAACCAATCGATAAATAAACTTGTTTCTATTAAGATCAACAAACCATGCGCCTGTCAGATTTAATTTATCGTTGCCTTTTTGTGTCGCACGCATGCACCTAAGTTGTCCACACTCGTGTTAAGACCAATATGAATTTTTTTCGTAATGAGCTTTTGTCCGGGTCTGTGAAAAAAATGGGTGAGCTTCTGTCCGGGTCTGTGAAAAAATGGGTGAGCTTTTGTCCGGTGAGCTTTTGTCCGGTGAGCTTCTGTCCGGTGAGCTTTTGTCCGATGAGCTTTTGTCCGGAATTCGAGTCTTCCCTCTGCACTGCAGCCAGTGTCTCGAGGTCGAGATCTATGCATACAGGGCGACGACATAGCCCAGACACGTGACAGGGCATCAGCCGCTGCGTTATCTTGTCCCTTGATATGACGGAGGTCGACAGTATATTCTGAGATGAAAGCTAGGTGTCGAATTTCCCGTGCAGAATAGGCGTTGTGGTTACCCTTAAAGGCAAACGTCAGCGGCTTGTGGTCAGCGAGGACATAGAACAATCTTCCTTCGAGAAAGTATCGGTAATGCCTCACAGTCAAATATATAACTAGCAGCTCTCGCCTTTTTTTTTTTTTCGCAATTGGGTTTAGTCGTGTTTACTCGTTCGCACTACGACCGAAGGGCACATGGTACGTTCTCAACCCTGGATTGGCTCCGACGGCTCGTAGTGCCCCTACCAGCGCGGCACCGGGCAAAAAAGGGGGCATAAAAGAAACCGCTCTCTAACACAAAGGCGTAGTTCGGTGTTTTATTGACTGCAGCGCCTGCGACCACTTCCGGACAAGCCAACGAGCAGGTCCTGAGCCATCGCTGCATGTTTCAAGAGAAGACCGGAAGGAAGTAAGACCCGACGACTCAACAGAGACAGGACGTGTTCACCATCAGCCAAACCGCGGGACCGAAGCGTGTGTGCATGTGAGTCTCATGGGCGCCAGTTAAAGCCGGGTCACGCTGCTCATGAATTATACAAAAGACAGTGTGCAAACACGAGTCATCGCAATGTCCGTGGTTCGAATGCCGCGTGCCAAGTTCCCTCCTTGAACTCGTTGCCATGCGGCATTCGAAGCACGGATCTCGCGGTGACTCGCGATCGAATCTGTTTGCAGACTGTCTTTTGTACGATGTATAAGCAGTGTGACCCCGCTCAATAAGGGACGGAGGACGCGGACTCGGAAGATGTGCGGGTGAGCAAGCCACAAGCACCGACACCTCAAAATGTCCCACTTGAATTTTTTTAGAACGAAACGCGAAGGAGATATCGAGAACTGGTTAAATGCGGTGAGTCCAACCGACAAGGACGTTTTGAGAATGGCCCTTTTGAGAAGGCTCATGTGAAAAGGTCGGAAGGAGAACGGGCTAAAATTATAACCCCCCGTCAAACATTATGGCCGTTGTAAGCCGTTTACGTCGCGATGATTTCGTGTCGTTTCTGCCCTTTCGCGCGTGCTGTTCGCTGTCAAAACGTAGTTCTTTTTTTTCTCTCTTTTTTTCTTTTATATGTCAACTATTTTTTTAGAAACCCGTGAAACACCTCAACACATAATAAGAAAACAAAAATAATCTTAAGTCGATTTCCAACTCCTAAAAGCGGTCTGCTGAGGGCGTTGTTCCCGATCCCACATCTGTGTTTTTATCTTTATTTTTGTCGTCCAGAGGGCAGGTGCAATCGACATCAACCTCTCTCTCTGTACGATTTGTGATTGTTTTTGGAAACTTTATTCCGGGTTAAAACCTTCCTTCTTTCAGTTTCCCCACCGCTATTTGCTGTATTCCTTTACTTCCGGCGCATTTGCGAAACGATTAAGCAGCTCGTTTTGGGGGCATTGAGTCTCCGAAGTCACGTTAATGGATTCCCGCTTCCCGTTTTGCCGTTAGGAATAACTAAAAAATAATAATATAAATTTCTCGGTGACACGGATTTCCGCATTAACCGGAGGACGTTTGCTACTATACGTCGTGGATTCCGGCTATGATCACTGCGGCCACGCTTGGTCACTTATACCGGACCGAAACTGCAGACATTAGATAGCTTGACAATAGGGGCGCCAACGCCTTAGATCCAACGGGGAGCTTGGGGCGTGGCACTGCTCATGCGCAATGCGACATTCCGAGCTGTTTGGGTGGCCCAATGCTTCGAAACCGCCTATCCTAAAGCTGTACTGACTTACTCAAACTCGCAGTAGAGAACGTGAAACGTATCACACACGTCTAGCTCAGTCCGGGGCAAGCTGCGATGTGAGAAACAAACGCGGAGAATACTACGGACGAAACCCAACGAGAAATCTTACTAAAATGCATGGTAGACATTTCTGAAAGCGTAATATTTGCGCAACGTGCAGTGTTTTGTGTGTCCCTGTTCTTTTATCAAACCTTATTTCCGTTAAACGAGAAAAAAATCAATATCAATAAGGCGAAGACGGCAACAAAATCCCGTCTACAGAGTACAGACAGGTACGCACGCGAGACGTAGTTTCCGATCTGAAAGGTAAGTCTTTGTAGTGGCATTATAATCGAGTGCAGGTAGGTGTATCGAACGGTTCCAAAGAGTCTTAAAAGTGCCTGGTCGTTTATCTGGACGAGCATCGTACAGGCGTCCGGTTGTGTATCACTACAGCGTGATGCGCGTAAAAGACCCTAGGCTGGCAGTGGTATACTGCACCGGCTAAATTTCTCACCTACAGCGTAAACCAGTCTCGCCGTATCTCAACGTCAGAGCGATCGTACAAAACACCAACGTCAAATCGCTTAGTTAGTTACCCAAGTGAAATTGTGAAGTGGTATTTCAAGTGGTACCATTTGCTTTCAAGTGGTACCATTTGCAAGTCAAGTGGTACCACTTGATAAGTCAAGTGGTACCACTTCCTAGTGGTGCCTGTTCAATAAACCACTTGCAAGTGGTACCAGTACAAAAGTTTTCACTTGGGTAGTTTGTCGAGACAAGGTTCACCGGTCAAAGGCACCTATTACCGGTCTAAATGTGGGTTTAAAAAAAATCTGGCGCTTCTATTTTCCCGCAAGGCATTTGGGAGAGCCCACCGCTGCAACCTACAGAGGTTGCAGCGAATGACCAAAGGCCGAAAACAGACCAATGTGGCACTGGGCATGGCAAACCGCCATGCTCAATGCCAGAACGTTTTGCTGGTTTCCAATGTCGTGCGGACAGGTGTACGTAATGCAGACGGGGCGGTGCGTCAGTCAGAGCTACGCAGCAAACTTCTTCGTTACGGTCATCACCTTCGGGGCATCTCGCGATCCATACTGAGACAGGCGCGGGTGCACATCTCAGTTTAATTACATGAAATATGAACGTCACCGTTACAAAATGGCGAGGGATATAAATGAGGCTTCGCTTGCCTATACGCACAAGGACGTGCCCGTCGTCAGAACTGCATCTTTAACTATCTTAGGTGACGACGAGAGTTTTATAAGGAAGTGTAGCGTGTAAATACAAGGGCAGTCTTTTTTTTTCATTTCTTTAAGCTTTGATGAGCTGGGTGTAAAAAATAAAACAGAAGCGATGAAAAATCGTTTACTATACATAGAATGTAGATAGTCACTTCAGCTACTTCTCCATGTATTCACCACACAGATCTAGACGGTTATTATGATGTAGTACACGCTTTTGGATGCCCTTCCCAACGAAGGTTCCCACCAGGACAAAACGGCGGCTTGGGCGAGTTGGTTATCTATGTCTCAAAAATAACAGCGCAAGTATGGAGTTACACACAAACACAAGTCACCACAGGCCACAAAAACAATCACACATAGTGACAATCACAGCAGACAAAACACTCAAACAGCGCTCGCTCACAACTCAATCTATATTTGCACTTCTTTTCTTCTACGCCTCTTCGATACATTCTTCGAAATTGGCTTCTTTTTCTTTAACGTCCCGTGAAATGACGATCACGTGCGTTTATCCTATAGTAGAAAGAAAGTTCATTATTTTTCTGATAAAGTGAGCGATGGAGTGCTAACACATTTATCGTCATACCTAGCAATATGTTCCGCTTCCACTATCTCTCTAGTGCAGTTGGCTACCGCTTCTCAGTCTTTTCGATAAACTGGGTAAAAATAAACATAAAAAAGAGCAATACATGTTCTTTGTAATATAAATGAAACGTTTATTTATACTTCAGCTACAATGATCGCTGCACAAATTTAGTCAGTTATTGTGACGTGGCACAAGATTTTGGATGCTTTCCCCAAAAAGGTTGCTGCTAGACTCCCAATCATTCCATCGCGAGTTCAACAAGACTGACAGTCGCCACAGACATTCTTTCCTGGCCTAATCATCAAGGACGTCTGTCCGACCTTCCCGAGGCTTCATGCAGTATCCTTTTATAAACATTACCCGTCTGTGGCGAGTGATGGTCTGGCTGACGCATAATGGAATGACTGAAAACTCTGGCGGCAACCCTCTTTAGGGAACGCTTCCAAAAGCCTGTGCCACGCCGTTATTGACTCATTCGATTTATTTGCACCAGCCTGCATCTGTGCAGAAAAGTGTAGCGCGGTGCAAAAAAGTGTGGGGCAATGTACTTCAGGTTGTGTTTTGAGATATGCTGCTGCACTCGTAAATCTAATGGTGGGCATCGAGTGCAGCTGGTGCAGGAGATGCAGGTAAATCGAACGCAGCAACTAACCACCTTTGTCTGTGCGGTAGTATTGATGTGAAGAAGTAGCTAGAGTGTGTATGTACATTTTTTGCGTATATTAAAATATTTTTATCACTTTTTTCCGAACCTGTTCATCGGAACCTGTAAGAAAAAAGAAAGAAAAAAAAAGCTTTTGTATGACGATGGTTTTTTTATGCGTATGGAGGGTGTGGTTTGTGCGTGTTTTAATCTATTTAATTTCCTTCTCTTTCTATTTCCATCCCCCTATCAAAAGTAAAATATTCAGTCGATAGTCAGCTCCTCGTGTGTATTACACTTAGTTTCCGCGTGTTCTTGGTTTATGTTACAGCCGTATTAATTAGCCAAACTTAGGGTCTGGCTACACCCCTCCCGACAAGAGCTGCCAGCCGTAAACGTGATCTGCAGCCATCCCGCCCGCCAAACTCTCCAGCATTGTCGACCCCTGCCTCGGGCTACTACTACCCCTACCCGCGTAACAATGAGCGAGTCGAAATCCTCCAGTGGCTTACTGCAGCGGTCAATACGCAAACGCCGCCCTCCACCGCTCTAGGTGTCCCCGTTGCCGACACGATGCTAAGCTCGTCTTACCCCGGGACCACACCGAGCTCGCTCTACTGCATATGCAAGCGCCCAATTAGTCGCGTGGCAACGTCGGGGAGCGTTTACATTAGGCCCGATAATTAGAGTTGTAACTCGAGCCGCCGCGGGTTCGTCCGGGGCACGCTCTATCAAACGAACTCGGAGAGCGGCGTACACGACGCAGCGATGTTGGAAGGCACCGCCCGCACCGCCCAGTTTTAACCTTATCGTCGCGTGTGTCCAAATTATACGGCGTGCGAGTGTTCTGAAACACGTCTTTGTCGCGTCCCCGAACGCAGAAAGGGGCACGCTAATCGAAGGACAACATAGAGAACGCGCGACGACGAGGCGGCCGATTGGTCGCGCCGTCATTGGTCGAATGCACGTGGGCGCATTTAGGGAGTAAACAAACGCACCCGGCGCTCAAGGAGCAGAAGAACTTGCACGCCGTACAGTCGCTGACAGCTTCAGAAACGCAGAGCGCGTGGTTAGTCCCCTCATTATCGATTCTCAGTCAGTGGGATTGTAGCATCAGCCGATAAGAGTGCCGAAAAATGTCTCCCGAAGCAAAACTCACGAACATAAACGAGGCACGGCCTGAATTTCTCAGGCTGCCAATGATGACGAATCTCAAATTCGCTATTCGGAGCGCTTCCCATTATTTGTTGCTTACGCAGCATTGCAGTGGGCGATGTTCGTCATTAGAGAGTTTTCAACCGGGTTCACCCTGCTCATGCATCACCCTAAAAAAACAAGCCCGTGCGTCTACTTTCCCGCACAACACTCGGAGAGCCAATCACCGGAACTTACGGAGGCAGCTCAGCGAATGACGATGCCGAAACATATGCTTGGACCAAAAAACCGCAGTCTGAGTTGTGACATTGAGCAATGCAAAACGTCACGCTTGCATTGCTTAATGGCACAACTCCGCAGACTGCGTTTTTCGGTCTACACATGTGTTTCGGCATCGGTATTCGCTGAGCTGCCTCCGTAAGTTGCGGTGATTGGCTCTCCGAGTGTTGTGCGGGAAAGTAGACGCAAGGGCATTTTTTTAGAGTGATCATGCAAAAGACAGTCTGCATACAGATTCGAACGCGAGTCACCGCGAGATCCGTGCTTCGAATGCCGCATGGCGATGACTTCAAGGAAGAAACTTGGCACGTGGCATTCGAACCACGTGTATTACGGTGACTTGTGTTTGCAGACTGTCGTTTGTACGATGTGTGAGCAATGTGACTCCGGCTTTGGAGTATAGAAGCCCCAACGCTCTGGGTCCCCTCAGCAGCTTGAAGCGTTCCACAGAGCATGCGCAAAACTTCCGCGCATGCGCAGTGCGACGCACCAAGCCGCTCGGGAGACCGAAAGTGTCGGGGCCCCCAATTCTAAAACTCTCTATTGTTCGTACAGTCGGGTGCTACCTTCCATCTCTGAGGATACAAACAGTCCGAAATATACGGCTGCCTTTGTCGAGAACGTTGAGCGAGGATCGCGTCTTTCATCCAGCACTGCCTTTGGGTGCCAATGTCGTCACCCTTAAAAGTATGCTCCGCCTCCAGCGCGAGCTTTCGGTTTTAATAACACTCTGTGGCACGTGCGGTCAGAGGCCCGCCGGAAGGCACAGACGGCGTGCTACTGAATCCTTAGCCTGTCACGTACTACGAAATAATCGAAGCCCGTGAAGAGCATCTTCAACCTCCACTTTACGTCATCAGACCTGAGTTACGTCATCGCACATTTGTTGCCACTTCGAGAGCACTTTGGATGAATGGGCGGGATAGGACGCTGAAGAGCACTCCAGTCGAGGACGCGGTCCTGCAGGCACCGTAGTGTAGGTATTGGAAATGATGCTGGGACGTTATGTTGAGACGAGGTGAACGGTTTGGTCTACGCGGAACGGGTCGGTGGCCTGCTCGAGCTGGCGAAAGCATTCTCGCGCGGTAGAAAACATATCAGCGCGCTGTTCGTATATGTTTTCTTTCGTTTGTTTGAGAAAAGCACACAACCCCTTTCATCTTTTTCTCGAAAATCACATCTATCCCTTCATTCTGGGTGCTATTTTTTTCTTTTTTTCTTTTTCATTTGTCGCGGGTATTGAATTTGCGTGCAGATTGAGAAGAAAACGAGACGAACGTGCATTTTCAAAATGCAATAACGGCTCGCAGTGGTTGACAAAAAAAAAAAAAAAGAAACAAGATTGAATTTTATGAAACACCCATCTAGCGGTAAAGTACCGCGTAAAATAGAATCTCGTGTAAAAAGGTAGAAAAAAGAAACTCCGACCCTGCGGGAGCCGACTTACGACACGAGGAGCAGTGACCTCGCCAAACGTCCTACGCCGCACAGTCAGCGTTTCGCAAGCAACGGCGACCCTATATTCGTATTCAACCTTAAAACCGAAGTAAAAAAGAAAAAGTCCGGCTCCTCGCAGGGGCGGATCCAGAACTCCGTTTTGGGGAGGGGGTAGGGGGGGGGGGGGGGGGGGCGGGCAATTTTTAAGGATACTATTCTCCCATTCTTTCTTGTGCACGGGGGGTCCACCCATGTCAAATTGCCCTCCGAAAAGGGGGGAGGGAGGGAGGGCTACTTTGTTTGGGGGGGGGGGGGCCGCCGCCGTCGCCCCGTCCCCCTCCTTTTGGATCCGCCACTGGCTCCTCGCGGAACGTTGCTAATATTCCCATTGCGTGCGTTGAATTAAGATATACGTGGTTGCAACTAAGATTAGCTTTTTATAATGTTATCAAGACGTACGACGTTTAGCGCCAAAAGCATCGCTATTTCCTTCCACAATAAAATATCTCAAGAACCGCGTGGAGCAGTTCTTGCAATACTTTTTCTCGACGTGACAACAAGTATAGCTAGAACCACGCAGTACGCTATACGCTTCAGATTAAGGACACTCGAGCCATCTTATCGCTTCAAATCGGGGTCGCCAGTTATCTGAATTCTTCTCCTGAGATCGCAGGATATACGGTTTTCAAGTTCTCCAGGATTGTTAAAAGACGCTCCGCGAGACAGAGCGAAACGATATTACCCCGGTTCCCTGATACGCAATCTATAACACGAGAGGTCGCATTGTTTTTACGAGTCGTAACAATCGGCAGTTGCGCCCGCTGTGCACAACGCACCGAAATGGCGGCGGTGCCCCGCTCAATGTAGTGGCTCTAGGGGCACAAACGGCCGAAGCACGTTCAGCACTAAATTTATACAATTTTCAAATGTCAGCACAAAACACGCGCTTAACTCGGTAGTTCAGTCTCAATCAGTCTTCTAAAAGTTACAAAAATGTAATAAATTACAGTTAAAGTTGCGCTCAAAGAAAAATCATTATCGGTTAGCTTATTTTATCTCCCGGCATCAGACGTGACCGAAATGTGATTTTTTATAGCACTCGTTAATATGTTGCTTGTTTCTCTATATAACGTTTCACCACGCAGCCGACGCTACGAGATGATGGGACCAACGTGTTCTATCATCGCTGAACCAACCCTAAACAGGAAACGCCTAGTGACTTGTGCTTTCGGCGCTGCTTGATTGGTCCCATTAGCTCGTATACCGTTGGCTGCGTCCAGAGTTAAGCTGAAACAAAGTATAGTCCACACACTTCTTTTAACGCTGAGTTAGCTTTGATCTTTGTGCATATCTATTGGCAAATGCAACGCCTGCCGCCCGGGCTTTAATCGCTCAATTTTTGGCTCCTCGCGAAATAGTTTCTTCTCTATACTTCGTTTCACCTTTCGTCCAGACGCAGCGGATGCTACGAGAAAACGGGACCAATCAAGCAGCGTCAAAAGTGCAAGTCACTGTGCCTTCTTTGTTTATGATTGGTTCAGCGATGATTGAACACGGACAGAAATATCACGAACACCCTGATGGTGCCCTTTTGACGCTGTCTGATTCGTCATATAATCTCGTAGCATCGGCTGCGTCTGGACGGAAGGTGAAACGAAGTATAGTATTGTTTTAGTCAACGTGTGGTCAAATGAACAGCTTAATTACTTAGAGTAATCATTAACAACGCAATAGGCTCACACGCCCAGATTACTAAAAGTATCTGATATCCCGAAACGCGGAGCCTCAAGATATGCTAACTTTTCCGTAAGCTGGCTTTTCGGGATTACATCGCTGCTCGACAGGGAAGCCATTCGCTATAAATGAAGGAAGAATGAATGGCTCATTCCGAAAACCCCATTATTCCATGCAGCTCTCGCCATTAATCATCAGCTGCGCTCATCAAGCATGCCGACAAAATGTTTTGTTTTTTACGCGCGCGTGTGTGTGTGTGTGTGTGGGGGGGGGGGGGAGGGGGGTAAAACACATTTTCTGTTCGTAGGAGGGCGCCATTTCCAAAGTCCAGTGGGAACAAGCCGAGTTCGCTAAATACCAGATTTCTGTGTTTACCAAGAAATAATCACTAATAAATGAACGTTGAATATATATTGATACAAGGATACAAGGAAGAAAGAAGAGTACAAGCTTAAAGCGGAACGAGACCAAGGAGAAAAAAAGAAGGAGAGAGCTTGGGACCTTTGCGAAAACCGCCATGTTCAATTTATCTCTCGCTCTCTCTTTCTTTTTCTTCTCTCTTTCTCCTTCTCTCTCTTCTTTCTCGTTTTCTTCTCTGTATTTAGGGCAGTAAGTCACTCTATAATTACCGTAACCGTTTGGGGGAGGTGCGGGGTGTCTATTCCTATGAATAAAACTGAGACCGGAAGTGTCTTGCACTTTCTTTGAGCTTGTTTTCTCAATTACGTAGATGAGGGTGATCATTCGATGTATAGGCCACTTCACTCTCCTGTAGAAAGGCAATTTTTGTTTTTCAGATCCGCCGACTCGGTACAACTACAGAAGAAGAAATATGAAAAGTGGAGATACGTTGAGTTCTTGCACTTTTTGCTCAACGCATTTCATATGAGGGAGGAAAACGATTATTGTGGCGCTTCTCATCTGGGGCTACGGAGATAAACAATTAAAAAAAAGGAGCTGGAATTTCGCTTAACGAATATTTACTGGCAGCTGTGTGCTCTACGGTTGAGGTGGTGGTGAAAACATCTTTATTAATATCGAGTCCTCTGACCCCGTGTGTTGGCAGCGCGATTTTGCCAGATTCCTTCCGCACCATCAAGGTTGTTGCTCATGGCGGACGTTAAGCGCCTTTATCCCCATCTCGTGCCGATGACGACACACGCATACCTATTTTGTACTAATGCGCTTTCGACTATTTCCTCTGTGCGTCCGTGCCCTCGCTACATTGCCCTACCTTAACTTCTCAAGGCAAGGACAGGTGTCCACAACGTGCGTGGCAGTGACTGTCGCTTTTGCACTATTTATAAATCGAGGCAGTACAAAATACAGACTACTCGTACCCGGCATTGAATGAACGTTCATAGTCATTGACAAGGCGTAACACTCGTACACCAATCACGTGTTCCAGGCTGTCCAAAGGTCGCTTTCGCCGCTCGAATGCTCGCTGGAAGGGAAAACTCGTGCGCGCACAGTTCTTCAATCACGACAACGTCATGGTGCTCTCACGCGACGTACACAACGTCAAGAAGGCGGGGCTAACAACTACGACACAACGCTTATACAACTTGCAGCGCAGCCTACAACGCCTCCGCGCAGAAAAACGACAACCGCGAAGCGAGACCGACAGTTCCGCGTTCCCCTGCCCTGTAGACGCTTCAATTTACAGGATAACCGCAGCTGGCAGCGCAAACACCGCGTCTGTGGAGCACGGGATCAATGTGCCGCCGACGAGACAACCACTTTCGAAGCTACAGGCTCCACTTGACGCCCCTAGCAACGCAAACAAGTGCATCGAGAAGGGCGTGCAAAATACGGGCATCCATCTGTCGAGGCGACGGCCACTCGTTGCAGCTGTCAAGAGCGTCTCCTAAAAGCTGTCGCCTGCGAACCCCGTCCGACAAGCGCCCAACCGGTCGTCTAACCTGGCGGCCCTCCAACGCGATGTCTCTTAAATCCCCGAGCTTCTAGAGCGCAGCGAAGTACGTATTTGCAGTCAGTGTCCTCCTCGAAAGAGCCCTCATATAGAACCGCAGTCTCATCGTTAAGAGGGCCCCGCGTCGACGTTTGAAGAGTCGACAAACGGGCACCGTAGCAAAGAGCGAAGGAAAATCCTCCCCCGAAGCACCACCCGTTTCCGAAAAACGGAGTTCCCCGTCCGAAAGATCCAAGCAAACACGTATAGAAACCGGTAACGTTAATAACGGCCGCTGCACGCGGAGATTCCAGTAACAATCAATAGCTCCCGGCTGCCCGGAAGAAACACCAAACAGAAAGATGCTCAGGCGGTTCCTCTATTTGCTCGCCGCGTCCCAGCCCTGTCCAAGCGTTGACTAGAGTTAACCTGCATCACACGGCGACGTTCGCGCGAGCACCGTCCACCACCGACATTTTGACGAAGATGCGACGCTCCCGCGTTCCGCGAGCTTTCCACTTCGCCGGTTGCTGCCCCTCACGGCAACACGCGATCACCCTCGGTTGCGACGCCGCGCTGCAGAAGGCTGCTTCGCTCTCGATGCTTATGCATCTTAGAAATCCCCTCCGAGAAGTGTGTGTGCCTGCGCACGCTTCGATACGCTACTGCGCGTGTCTGGTTGGGAAGACGAACTCACGACGCGCGGCGTAGGGAAAACAGGGTAGAGGGGTGCATAAAAACAAAAAGGAAACGCACAGGAGCTGGCTTACCTTCGTCAGACGCTACGACGCCCTTTGGTCGGTGTCGCGCTGTCGTCGCGTAGTCGTACCGCTCGGTGTTTCTGCCGTTCGTTACCTCGGAGTGTTTTGGAGGGAGGGCGAGCGAGGCGAGCGAGCCACGAGTCAGTCAGGCCCAGGGGGCGGCATCGCGAGCGGTTTGAGAGCCCGCCATGTCTGGTGGAGAAACGGGCCGCGCGCTGAACCCCGGGCTCTTTCCCCGGGCTCCGGCAGCTGGCGACATCTGGGATCGGCTCGCGGAGGCTGGGATTCAGGTGGCTCTGTCGATCCGGAGTCCAGGGCTCGCTGTAGATGCTTTGGCGCCGGTTACGGTTCGTAGATATCGAGATGCGCGAGTTTGGCAGGTGTAGAACATTGAGAGAAATCTGAATAGCAACAAAGACTTTATTATACGCAGACGTTTCGGGAAGGAACTTCTTCCCTTTGTCAAATGTGAGAACACTACAGTTGCAACTTGCAGAACGTTTTTGTGTCCTCTGATACCCTTGCACGAAAGCGTTCTGAAACTTCAGTGTTTTTACATTCGAAGGTGGGAAGTCTATTCGAGAAACGTCTGTGTATAAGAAAGTCCCCGTTTCTGTTCAAACATCTTTCGAAGTTTAAAATATTTCGATGAAATACCCTTTTTAAGTTGATTCAAGCTTAGAACCTATAAAGGCGCTGATCGTGACGGTGCGGTGACGCTCTGTGTGGTGAACGTTTACGTGGCAAGCATTAATGGATATTTGTAAGCGTCTAGAAAAATTAAGAACCATCGTGCCACGTTTGAAATGTGGTATCCTGGTCTCTCTAGTAATGAAATCAATAAAATTTTCAGTGACTTATATTGTCCTAATCCGACCAAGTATGGCATGGTTCAGTGGCGGATGCAAGGGGGGGGCGACAGGGGCGGCCGCCCCCCCCCCCAAACCAGTCGCCCCCCTCCCCCTTCTCGGAGGGCAATTTGACATGGGTGGACCCCCCGGTGCACACGAAAGAATAGGAGAATAGCATCCTTACAAATTTTCCGCGCACCCCCCCCCAAAAAAAAAAAAAAAAAACGGAGTTTTGGATTCGCCCCTGGCATGGTTAAGCAAGCTTTCCTGACTTTTCACTTTTTCCACGATCCCCAAACATCCCCGACTAAGCCAGGTGTGTCCCTGTTGTGTTGCCATGTTGGCGTCTGTTTTGTCAGTAGTTTCTTCCTTCTGCTTGCTTGGAGCAATAATTTAGTGTTATTCCACTGCCTCCTCTTCACTCGGGAAGCATGACAGATGGGGGAAAATGATGCCGAAATTGTTGCTGTCGCCACGCTGATTCCTGACGAAGCGCGTTAGCATTTAGCGCAGGGGTTCCGACTCAGCGAAGGATGGGAATTCCAACCTCGCAACGGTCCGCATATTGCTGTGTTAGAGAGTCAGTACTCCGGTTCGTCGGCGGTTTCGGATATACAGCCACCACAGCTTCCCTCGATCGCCACCTATGGTCCGTATACTGTTGTCTTCGAAGGGACAATTTTTCCTCCCGGGTGTCGGCGGTTTTACGCGAACGGCGTCGTCGCTGCACTTCGGTTTCACGTTGTCGCGTAGGTTTTGCCGCCACCACGGCCGCTCGATCCCCTCCTCGCCCGCTCCCATGACGCGTCATTGGTAGCGTGCCAGAAGACTTTTGCCTTCTTGTAAGAGGGAAAGATGACGTAATGAGCGAGCGAACGGAACAAAAGAGCACGGCGAGAACCGCGCATAGGCCTCACGAAACCGGTTCAGTCCAGTCCAAACCAAACCACGATCGTCCAAACAAAAGACGGCCGCATGCACAAGGGCAATAAATACTAACGCCTCTAAAGGTTCACCACCGCAAACAAGGGAGGCGGAGTGAATGGCAGAGGAGCATTAGTGTGCCTAGATTTGAAAGCGTTTCAGACTGCTCAATCCGGGTCACGTGGTTGAAGAGGTCTCAAAAGCTTTCCAAGATATGCTCAGCCCCTGCGCTCGCTATCCTCCTCGTAACCCGACAACGTACGCTTGCGCACGAGCAACCAATGTGCGCAAAAAGATGGCCGCCATTAAACTGCAAACGCTAGGCATGATTTGAGTTGCCTCCACTCTTATATGTAGGCCCTCCCACGAGACTCCCCGACGTTAGTGCCGTGGGCGACAGCAACGGCCACTTTCAGATTCAAATGTCGCAGCTACGAAGTGTCTTCCGGAGAATGGCTAATATCGGGGATGCTCGTAAAAGAGCCTAGATTCAAGCGATAAAGCAGCTCAAACCACGGAGAGCGTTTGTAACTTAATGGCCGATACTTCCTGCGCAGATTCGCTGGACGTGCGCATGATTGCGTTTTTGATTGGCGAGGAAGATGATAGCGGACGGAGAGGATGAACAAAGGTTAGAGAAGCTCGCAGACGACCCAATGCTTGAGCCTCCTTCCCTCAGCTTGGATTGCAAACCCGTTCCACAAACCACGTGACCCCGACAAAGCAGTTGGAAATATACCTCAAATATATAATCGTTTTCACCTCAAGAACCGAAGTAAAAAAAGTCCGGTCCTCGCGGAGCATTACTGCTTTCCCTCTTTATGCGGAGAAATAAGATATATGCAAGTGCATTTTAGATTAGATATATGTTATCTTATCAAGACCTACACGTTCCAAACGCCGAAAGCATGGCTTCTTCCTTCGACAAGCAAATCTTGTGAGAACTACTTCACGCCGCGTATGAACAATGCGCAAAACTTGCTTTTTTCTTCAGGTGAAAACGGGTATAGGCACATTATTCATTGTCTGGCTCATCGCTCCTTCTCTGTTGTACGGCGTCCAAGCACTCTGTTTGTACGGATCTATCTCTTTTATCAATTACATTAACCTGAAAATATCGTAATTGCTCCTGATCACGAAGCAAAGCCTGACGTAAGAATCAGTGATGGCCATCATTGGTACATGCAATGTCGGGTGTTTGGACCAATTTATTTTTGGAGTAGCCTTTACAGCGGCTAAAAATTATTTTGTACCAACAAAACAACTTTGAATAGAAGCCTACACTTTGTTCTCGTTGGCTCCGCTGTGAATACTGCGTTAGGGTGCATCTGTTCCCATATCTAAGCAAAAGACAATGCCCTCTTGGCTTCTTACTTCCATAAAAGCACTGATTAGCGTACATTAAAGAGCAGTTTAGTTGCCCCAAAATCTTCAAAAAGCTGTTTAGTCAGGCTAGAATGTAGTGACAAAGCAAATAATCGTTTAGAACTATTTCGCATCTGTTGTAAATAATGCTCGACTGAAATGCTGGAGAATAATAAGTTCGATAACTAAATTCCACGTTTGTGAAACGAAAATTTTGCGCTAAAGTTGACACTCTAAATCCACTAATACGGATTTTTATTACTTAATTATGCGCACCAACATCATTTGGAGAGCACACATAGCTAAATTGCAATACAACCTATGTGGCCAAATAAATTATATTGCTTATATACAAATCCCAGCGAATCAGGTAAAGTTATGCCCAAGCTTTCAATCGGCAACTAATAAAATTTATTTAAACTTGAACTATGCATTTATTGACTGTTCCCTCCAACGGTTAAAGGCATTGTCGAAGTGACAAATGTATCAAGAGAGAGAGAGAGAGAGAGAAAGAGTCAGAAAAGGAAAAACAGAGAGGTTAACTTAGGTTAAAGTCCTGTTTGGCTACTCTGTTTTGGGGAGGGGGTTGTGGAGAATTACAAGAGAATGGAAATGATAGAAGAATATAAAACAATAAACACGTCCAAAAAAAAAAAGAAGAAATAGTGACACTAGAGCACAAAGTATAAAACACATTACAAATAAAGTACGTGTGTCCTTTAGAGGCAGAAGTTCAGCCGCGTTTCCTTTGGAAAACGCAGAAAAGCTTTTGTGGCCCTCGCTGCATTCTGAGGGCTGTCCCAGGTGCCGAGCACTTTCATAAATGAATCGAGTATTTGACATAATAATCAAACTTGGAGTAATGCACAGTTTTTATAAGTCAATACTTATCAATTCTCGACCAATGATGCAAGCAGCTCCTTAGAAGATAAAACAATCAATCATATAAGCCTGTATAATATTATCAGTTCATTTTTTAGACCCTTACCTCAGGTAACCATTCACAGTACTTTATTTTTAAAACCCGACGCGCGTGTGCGTACAATCGCGCTCAAAGAAAAGCTTTCTGACAAACCAAAAAACAAATTATATTTGTATTTTTTGCCAGCCGATATAATATACGGTATGTCAGAAAACTACCCAATCAATATTTTTGCTACAGAGTCACGTATATTTTTAATAGATAAAAAAACGCAACTGCTCGAAACCGAAACACGAGCACGGAGTAATGGCGCGACATGTTGACTAGAGAAGATAAAGAAATATAGAGGAGGGAGTTGCCGGAAGTAGCGTTGCTAAACCCGACCGCATTTTTTTCCCTCCGCTTCTTTGGTCGAGCAAAGCAGACGACAGTTTTAACATTGTAATGGTCAAGTACGTTACTGCGAACGAGGAGTTCGCAGTGATGCAGCCAGTAGACTGTAAATCATAAAGTTTGCTGTCAATTCCCTGCTGCAAAGACACTCCAGTCTCGAAGTCGGGCAGCACCACGCATTGGTCACATTCGCACCTAGTAAGGAAATCGTACGCATGCATATTCAACACCAAGTATGCACTCCGCGCTTAACGTTTTTATATTGTTTTTAAGTTTTTATTGATTTGTGTTTGTTAGACGAGCGATGTCTTCAGTCAAAAGGGACGACGACTCGTCGACGTCTTCGTGCAAATCAGCTTGGTGGTTGGGCGTGTCGTACGGAATAAATCATAATTGTTTTAAACGGTAAAAACGTTTTCTTACGAAACTAGACAGATTCGCCGGTACCGCGAACGACACTTCTGAAGTAGATGCCCCACGCCCGTCGTCCGCCGCCATCACTTAGTCTGCTTCGTCCAGCCGTCCAGCCCACGACTCCCGAGGTGTTCCCGCGATCGCGCGATACGACGCCATGTTGAGAATCACGCAGTGCATGTGCTTCCGGTACTCTACAACTTATTTTTCTTTCAATCAATGTATTAGCAGCTTTATATAAAAGCCACAAAAAACGGGTTTCATTTTTTTTCTGTTTTTAATATTGAGTGTGTGTCTTCGATGACTTACGACTAGGATTATATTCGGTGGTTGTGTCTGAACGGCACGTGACCACAGAGAAGATAGAGAGCGGGACTCAAACCGGTCAGTTCTCGTTCGGAGGTTTTCGGGAGGAAAGAAAAAAAAACGACTTTTGAGCCGCAAATTGTGTTCTTGTAGCTGCCCTTTCATATGTCATGTATAAATAAAAACCTTGGCGAGCATAAATACCTTGTCAGCGACCCTTTAAGCACAGAGTTGTACTGCAGCGAAGCGAGATTCGCAAGACCGCGAAGTCCACTCCGCAGGTGTCGCTTCTCCACCCTGCACCGGTGCCCGCTGAGAAGCGCACTCCACGAAGCCAACTAGCCTGCTAAAAAGTCCTCGATCAAATAAGAATATTGCGAAACTTCCGAGTGGTGTCAATGTTTAATACGAAAGTCGAATTGAATATAACGCTATTCGAATTAAAGGAGCTGTGCAACGATATTCAGTTGGAATGTTTTTCACTTTACACGAGCTTACTGGCACTAGTGGGACTCAAGGATACTCGCGCGCAACGCCACTGGCCAAGAAACTCCTTTGTTAGCGGTGTAATTTCAAGGACAAAAGCGATCATTTTCATTCAATCTCTCTTTTGCAAAATTTGATGACGTTACGTGGGGATCGCAGCACACCCAAGTGACGATATTTGAATGCGGTTCGTAGATTGGACCCGAGCATTGCGTGGGCGCTCGATTTGGGCTCGTGATAATTACTAGCTCGAGAAGCATTCGGGTAGTGGCCCGTGTCCAATCGCAGCAACGACGACAATAGCCGAGCCATAACAATGTCTGGAACTCAGCGCGTGTCCTGTGCTTTGCCAACCCCAGCGCGTGGCTATGATCAACATTGGCGGCATATAATCCATTCCAGGTAACGTGGCCGCTTGTTCTGGCTGCGAGTTGAGGGGGTGAACGCTGCTCGTTTTTCTTTAATTTGTTTCTGGGACTTCTATTGCGTGGGGTGAAAAACGAACGCGTGTTTTATAGGTCATCGACGTCAGGGATCCGTTCTAAGCGGTATTTGCACAAAGTACAAAAATTGTTGCATCGCCCCTTTAATGGTCAAAACCAGGGTGGTCGAAACCTTCCTAAATCTTCACTATACTTCGTTTCAGCTTGGGTCCAGACGCAGCCGATGCTACAAGCGCGAGCTCCGGGCTTTCAGCGTCCCTGCCAAGCACGCGCGCTCGTGCAGTCAAAGCACTGTTCAGGGCAGCATGCCCGCGCTTGTAGCATCGGCTGCGTCTGGACCCAAGCTGAAACAAAGTATAGACTGCCATAAAGGTCGGTTCTCACATGCAGCGAAGCGCTAATGTAGCGCTCCTCACGTGCCGTCAGCTACTTATCGTCTGCCATGAGCAACAGTTTTGACGGTGAGATACAAAGCTGGTGAACGCTCCCGTCAGCACGCGCTTAGCGCAGGGGTAAGCGCTACGCTTGTAGCGCTTCGCTTCATGTGTGAACAGCCTTAACAATCTGGCGGTGAACCGAAACCCGCCTTTCGGCCTTAAAAAGGAGAAATTGACTTCCGGGCCAAATTCGGTGCCGTTTCCACATATTTCGAGAAAAAAGCACTCTAATGTAGCAGGGTCAGCACAGTGTCACGGTATGACACTCCGATCCCAAAACTGGGAGCACTTTCTCTCGACCTCGCACAGTGCAATGGAAACTCAAAACAATTAAGTCATTTCTTTTCCTCCATAAACTCCCGGCCTTTCAGAAATATCCTACGGTGTCATTTTTCTGTCCAGCAATCTATCCTATCCTAGTCTACAGGTAGGCCGCAAACTTGTTGGTTTTGAACGGAAAACACCAATAAACATCCGTCGGTGTCCGAAATACAAAATCAGTGTAAACCGAAGAAACGACGCTAAACACCCGTCTGTGCCAAAAACACAAAATTGGTCAAAACCGTAAAAGCACAGATTTCTGGAAATCGCTGGTCCAGCTAGGACTGTGTTTGTCGAAAACCCACCTCCAAGCTTTTCATACTATTTTTGTACCGATAATCACAATTTTAGGCGTCCGTTCCCTACAGGGCACCGAAATACAGCGATATTTGAAAAGTAAATACACACCGAAAGACATCCGCCGATTTTTTCTTTTAAAGAAACACCGGAAAATATACGGCCTATATATATATATATATATATATATATATATATATATATATATATATATATATATATATATATATATATATATATATATATATATATATATATATATATATATGTAGCTATGCGGAGAGCAAGTTTGTCTGCTTCTTGCGCAGGGGTTGCACTGACGCCAGAATGCCGAGCTCTGATTGGCTCTGCGATGGAGGTATGGTGGGGTACATAGACCTCCATTTTAACTGCCTTGAGGTCTACACACTATCCTTTCAATCGGAGCGAATCAGAGCTCGGAATGGTGACGTCACCGCAATCCCTGCACTCAAGAAGCAGACGAGCTTGCGCTCCGAGTAGCGAGGCATCCCATGTCGATAGAGGTATAGTGCCGGTAACGCGTCTCCGACTGGTCTGTTTACCGCTTCCTGAACACTGGCCCCTCCTTTTCCGTCTGATGACGTCATAGAAGAGTCATGCTGTCGCCGGTCCCGATCCTGGCGGTGTAACAGCAGAAGCGGTGGATGTGGCGGACTCCTGTTCCGCTGCAGGTTGCTATTCTTCAGCTTGACAGTCCACGGAAGCTCCGGCAGCCAGGAGTTGGGACGCCGCGACGACTGCAACACCCGCGTACCCTCGGACTTTCTTTTTTTTTTAGAGCGCAGCTCTTAGGCACCCGCACCCGTTTCCGGCTAGAGCGGCGTCGCCGTCGGCATAACTGCGTGGTGCATGTCCGGACATGCACCGCGCGAGCCCCCTTCCCGAGCGGTGCATGTTGGGACATGCACCGCGCAACCCCGATGTCACGTGACCTCCCCCCGGACGATATTGAAGGATGAGGGGAGGCGGAGAAGGAGGAGGAGGAGGGGTATACCCTCCCTGAGTACCCTTCCCTCCTCCTCCTCCTCCTCAAGAGCTGCGCTCCAATTCGGCGTTACAGAGAGTTGTAAACGGCTTTCTTTTTTTTTTTTTCAGAACTTTTACGTTTTACAGTTTAGACCACGAAATCTGAGAGCGTGACACTCCGGTATTTAAGATGTCATTTGGTTTCAGTTCGGCACAACTTTCCATGCAAGGGGGAATAGGACGCTAAACATACCAGTGGGAGGTGCGACCTAGGAAAAGTAGAGACACCCTTGAACAGCCTTTTTCAATTTTCTGCCTCAGCAGTTCTCAAACCCATAGAGTTATTACGATGTACGCTGGAGGTTCAACTGGCGCAAGTGTCTATACAACTTCCAGGATGGAACTTGAAGCAGACAGCAACCAGCCTACTTTTGCGGTACTCCTGTGCATTGCTATGGGAAAACGAGCGCGCATTTTCTTTCTTCTCCGGAAAATACCATGGATAACTTTTGTTATTTCGGTCCTACCGAATAGCATGTACATTTATTATCACCGTGAAAGTGTAATTACTTTAGTTACAGTATTTTCCTTCACCAGTGAATGATGTTAAACGTCGCTATATTCCAGGCCAAAACATCTGTTCCATAGCAGGTGTGTAAAAAGGAGCGACGATTCAAATAACAATCAAAAAGAATGTATAGGGTGTCACAAAAATTTTTTTACAGGGTTTTCATTTACCGCAAAAATAAACTAGGCATCGCCAAACGCTCATTCTCCGTCCAAAAGTAGCGCCCGAGGTCACAACCAGATGCCAAAGTTTCAGCCCGATCCGATACCTTAACCAAAAGTTATAAGTGATTTTCCGAAAATTTCATTGGGAAAATGGCGGCCGATGGAGTTTTCAAATACACGGGGCTCTTTAACATCAGAAACCAAAAACG
The DNA here is from genome assembly GCA_037355805.1 of Ixodes ricinus. Classification (NCBI taxonomy): domain Eukaryota; kingdom Metazoa; phylum Arthropoda; class Arachnida; order Ixodida; family Ixodidae; genus Ixodes; species Ixodes ricinus. Next base: position 118,776 of record JAZHYW010004639.1, read on the forward strand.
GGCAAAAATGGGCTCCATTTTCCCATTGAAATTTTCAGAAAATCACTTATAACTTTTGAATAAGGTGTCGGATCGGGCTAAAACTTCGGCATTTGGTTGTGACCTCTAGTGCTACCTTTGGGCGGAGAATGAGCGTTCGGCGATGCCTATTACATTTTTGCAATAAAAAAAAAACCTGTAATTTTTTTTTTGTGACACCTTGTAGAATTTGTTTTCGGTTCGCTAGAATTTCTGTGACGCTTATATATTGCGGATATGCCCGTCCTGTCACTACCGCATTTACTCGAGTAATAGCCGCATTATTTATGAACAAGGCCCTTGCTTCTACATTCTCGAAAAGCACATATACAGCCAATAAGCGCATTGCGCATAAATAACATAGCGAATAATTAGATCGAGAACACGATTCTCCATACAAATTCAATCTTCACAGATGTCATCTTCGCGCGAAGACGTTATCTCTGTCCTATAAACCACTGAAGTCATGTTGTCGATCGCAGTGATTGACAATCCGCGTGCTCCGCTAAAAAGCGAACCTTCAGGTTTTCTTCATAAAGAGTGCGGCTATTACTCGAGTAAATACGGTATATGAAAATGACCCCGTCGTGCATCTCTACGAGCGGTTAAGAAGATTCGAAACGTAAAGAATAAAGTACGTGGGCTATGAAGGTGTTTTTTTTTTTATAATTTCCTATGCCGGGCAGCTTTTATTGGGCAATTTTTCTCCGGGTGTCTCCCTATTTTGGAAGAATTCAAGCGTGCGGGTGACTCACATAGGGTACTCCCTAATTTATTTCTGTATATGTAATTCTTTTCTATACTCGTTGTTACATGAAGAAAAAAAATTAAGTTTCGAGCATTATTCCTGCGCTGCGCGATGTAGTTCTTTCACGATTTGATTGTCGAAGGGAGAAACGACGGTGTCTGTCTTGATAAAATAACATAAAGATAATCTAGGGTCCTGACAGACTTCCACCCGTTACTCTAAAAAAAAGTAAATAATTATAATAATTTGGCCTAAAAATTAAAAAATTTCGTTACATATTACTCCCCGTAATAAGCAATTGATTAATTACTTCGTTATTTTACTCAATTACGTTTGCGTTACTCCAAAGAAAGACGCAAAAGACATGCATATATCTACTGCATGTTTGAGGAGAGGCGTTTTGGGGTCCATCAAATATAAAATACGAATAAAATACATTAATTACTATCTGCTCATTATTAAAATTTTAAAGGACTTAAACAGATGTTCAAGATAAACGAGTCTTGCGCTGTCCAACCGGGACAGAACTCAATATCATGAACACGCGACGAATGCAGTAGGGCGGTGGAGGCACGCTCATTATTTAAAAATAATCCGAGTTTGGCAGCGGCGGGCTTCAAAACACGAATCCCCTGGAGATGTGGTTTTCTATGGTTGCTGCATGCTGCCTACACTCTTAAAAATGTCTGCGCGTCTACTTACCCGCAAAACACGTGAAGAGCCAATCTCTGCGATCTACGAAATCAGCTCAGCGAATGGTGAGGCGGAACATCCGTTTAGACCTAAAAATGAAGTCTGCGCTGTGGCACTGCGCAATGCAAAGCGTCATCCTTGCATTGCATAATGCCACAGCGCAGACTTTATTTTGAGGTCTAAACAGATGTTTCGCCTCATCATTGGCTGAGCTGATTTCGTAGACCGCAGAGATTGGCTCTTCGAGTGTTCTGCAGGCAAGTACACGCGCGGTCGTTTTTAAGAGAGTAAATAGGGGTAATTTACCCACTAAAACTGACTTGCTGTGAAACCAAGGTGCGGTACTTGCGTTTAGGTCCATTTCAGAGGCTCCTACTTGATGAAGCTTGTTATCCGACCGAATGACCTACTTGATCTTCTTTCTTGATCACCAAACTTACCAGAACCAAAACTTCACACGAAATATAAATGCACAATCTTTCAGCTGAACTAATTTTGCCGTCTAGAAACTTTAAAAAAATGAAAAACATTCTCATCGAACGAAAGGTTTTCATGTCTCTCACGCATTTACAGCCGGCTTCCGCTGTCTCAACTCCAGCGTCCAAATCAGCCACTCTTTATTCTAAAAAAAAAACCTCGGGCTGTGTTCCCTTTCTCTAAATTTTCGGCCTAAGTTCCCGAAGGCACAATCCGTTGACGAAGACTCCAGCATTCTCGTTTCTACGAATATGGATTCAGCTTCGAAGTCCCAAGTCGTTTGAGTAGTGCTCGCCGGCCAGCTTATCACCTGCTGTCAAAAGTTACTGTTTAAACTGACAGCAGGGTTGATGCTACATTGTTTTCTGTTACAATGAACTGCTGCCATCGCACCCCTCATGTTTCTGCCTTTAGCATCCGCTAATGCGAAGTCAAGTGGCAGAAGCCGCGTAGCAGGTTAATCTAGCCAGTATTTAACTTTCACAGCGCTGTCAAGGGTGAACGGGGGCAAAGTCTCATTATAGCTTTTTCTTTGTTCGTGGGGCGGCCGTGTGTAGGCAGAAACATCGACACGAAAAGTACGGTTTCGTGTGTCAACGACAAAACGGAAGAGGGGGACGGGGAGGGGGGGGGGGGACAAACGGACATATGCATCACGGTCACGGTGTCCACGATCCTACTCCTAACGAACCCCACGCGACGGTTTAATGGGCCATTGGTTGTTTACTCTTTTGTGCGCTCAAAGGAGTCCGTTCGTTTTCCAAGATGTCGAAGCCTGTTGCCTCCATATAGACCAGGGGTCTCAAACATGAGGCCTTCGACTCGCTGGGACGGGGCCCGCAGGCCAACCGGCTACGAGTCCCAGTTCCCATGTGTCGAGCGCTAGAAATTAAATGCGCCATAGTGATCTCATCTCGCCGATTCATTTTCGCTCGAAAATTCGCTCCGCTCTTTCAATGTATTCACACAGTTTTTACTTATCTGTGTTCATTTGTCGTTTCTTTCGCTTTATCTTTTGGTTCCCAGCTTTTTGCAATGTACAACGATTCCGCTACTAGGCTGCAAGCGCGAGCTCTTTGTTGAAGGATGCATATCGGCTGCGCGAACTCTCGATAAGCAGGAGGAACTGCCGAAGATAAAGCTACGAGCTCGGGAATCTCGCCTTAAAAAAAAATGGAAAAAAATCTTGCAATTAAAACACAAGTATGGGTGTTGCAATAGGAATCGTCAGGAAAGCAAGAACTGCCAAATAACTTATTGTTCTTTTAGAAAAAATGTTGAGCTTGGTTAATTCCTGAGTGAATTGAGCAACGGGAACGACAGTGTACATGCTCTTTTGTTCTATTAAAAATGCAAGCACGTTGGCGGGGCGGTGTCATTTTAATTATTGTTATCACATCAGGTCACGGCCTAAAGTAGTGATATCAACGAATCAAATCTAAAAATGTCACTGGGAAAACTGAGTTTACAAAAAGCATAGATCACGAGGTCTGTTCAATTTTAAATCGTATTACCCCCCCCCCCCCCGTCTAGCGTTGGCCCTCGGCCTTCCCAATGTCGGCTATCTGGCAGTGGCGGATCCAAGGGAGTGCTGGGCGACGAGGGGCGGCCGCGCCCCCAAACGAGTCGACCCCCCTCCCTCCCCCTTCTCGGAGGGCAATTCGACATGGGTGGACCCGCGCCGGTTACTAAGAAAGAATGGGAGAATAGTATCCTTACAAGTTTTCCACCCCCCCCCCCAAAAAAAAAAAAAAAAGAAAACGGAGTTCGGATCGGCCTGCTATCTGGCCCCCACGCTGAAATGAGTTTGAGACCACTGACATAGACAGTAAAATCATCCTAGCCAAAAAGCGCGAAGGCCATTGCATCGCCCTTCTTTTACTCTTTCTCCGCCTTTGACGGGACGGAAGAAATGTGACGAGCAATTTCAGTAATTCGTTACTGAAAAAGTAACGGAATTACATTACAAATTATCTTTTTTTAAAAAAACGGATTAATTACTAACTTATAAGAAAATGAATCAATTTCAAGTAATCCCGTTACTTGCAACGGATTACTTCCAAGTCGGAATGCACCTGAACATATTTCAATTCAACACATAAACGATGAAATTAGTAACGTTCCGCGTGGAGGCGGGCTTTTTTTTTTTACTACGGTTCTTGAGGTGAACACGAGTATAGTAATGTGTACTTTCTTCGATAGTAATGTTGTTGTAGTAGTTGCTATTGTTGTCATTCCTTTTTGCTGGCGGGGTTTGGGGGGGGGGGGGGGGATATGACATGCTGTGGGATATATGTGTGCACACGTTTGTGTATCCGTAAATAAGGAGGTATTTTTATGGCTTAACAGATTCGACATAAAAAGGCCGTGAAAGCTACACCAATGTGGTCTGCTCAGAGTGAGCTATGAGACGCTTTGCACACATAGCGCCAGATTGAGCCGCCATGGCACGACCTTCTCCTGTTTTACCGAAATGCCGAGCCACTGAAGCGGGCGTTTATGAGCCTCCACAGGGACCTATGCTGGGGAGGAGGACACAGTAGTACCTAAAGTCGCAATAACCTGTCCTGCTGTGGCAACGATGACGTGAAACGAACGTAATAAGAAACAAAAACTGAAGGTCGCTTATGGCGGCGCCCATGCACAGCTGCTGCAAAGCGTCTATAGGGGAGCGAACCCTCACTATAAGCCGGATAATTAACTAAAATTTGTTCATGGATAAAAATACCCAGATGATTCGAATTGGAAACTTGCTCAACTTCATCGAAAGCCACTAAATCAGAAAAAAGTATACACTGAGCGTGTGGGAAGAGCGGTAGTGTGCTAAAGTTAACACTCGTGCAACAGGCGCAAACTGACCTTTCTCTCGCCTGTCGGAGGTGTCATGTTTCACTCCTTTCAACTTTTTGCCTTTTTTTTGGTAGTGCAATGTAACTTTTTTCGGCCACTCTCAGAATAGCGATTATTTATGGTCAATAATTTTATTGTGATTATTTATCTTCACTTTTGTTTTAAATATTGTCAAAGTGTGTCCCTTTGACAATATTTGTCAAAGTTTGACCAGCTCTTCCGTGTGACCTATTTGAGATATCGTAACATATTTAGTATTTTCAGAAAGCTGAGAGTATACTCTTTCTATTGATAACAAATTTAATGTTGTGTGTAAAAGAGAAAGGGCAGTGTATTCTCGTAAAGCAAGGACTATTTCAAAATTTTTGCAAATTGGAGGTCGATTTTCTAAAAAAAACCACCTTTTATTTGGCTGATTTTTTTTCTCTAGCTAGCTATTGCAGTGCTTTATAAGGTAATATAAATAGAAAATGTAATATTTTGTTTGTATGGCAGCTATAAAAGCTTGAAGTCTGATTTTGTTTGACTGTTTTGTCAGTAAATCAACTTACTCGCAAAAATACACTAATTCAAAATTGGCGCCTCTTATTTTTTTAATAGATACCTGTGAACACACTTATTCTCTGATAAATAATTTTAACGCGATTATTTATATGAAATATATTTTAGAAAATTTGCCAATATGACGTTTTTGGACGATATTTGTCAAAGTTTACCAGCTCTTCCGTGTGACCTATATGAGGTGTCTTAACATATTTAGTATTTTCAGAAAGCTTAGAGTATACTCCTTCTAATGATAACAAATTTGATGTTGTGTGTAAAAGAGAAAGGGCAGTATTTTCTCGTAAAGCAAGGACTATTTCAAAAATTTTGCGAATTGGAGGTCGATTTTCTAAAAAGCCTACCTTTTATTTGGCTAATTGTTTTTCTCTAGCTACCTATTGCAGTACTTTATAAAGTAAAATAAACAGAAAATGTAATATTTTGTTTGTATGGCGGCTATAAAAGCTCACATTTTGGTTTTTGTTCACTTGTCGCCCAGTAATACAAGTGACTCACAAAAATACACTAACTCATAATTAACTCCTCTGAAATTTTTAGTAGCTACCTGTAAATTCCTTTAATAAAAGAAGATGCAAACGGCGAGTTATGCTAATAAAGCGTCTAGGTCATAATATCTTTAATGTTTGTTTTTTAATTGTCAAACCGCCTCTCTGCAACAATATTTGACGAAGTTCAGCAAGCTGTGCTGTGTGACCTAATCAATATATTTTTATGATCTTTACATCACCGTAAAGCTCCAATTAAGCTCTTTCTTTTGAGTATAATTTGAATATTTTGCGCTAAACATATAACGCGGAACATTTGCCTGAAAAACGAATATTTAGAAAAACTTGCAAGTTTGAAGTCGATTTTCTAAAAAAAAAAACCTTTTATTTCTTTCATTTTTTATTCACAGTTAGGTAATATAGTAGTCTGTCAGGAACTACCAACAGAAATTGTAATATATTGTTTGTATGGCCGCTATTAGGACTCGAATCTCGTGCTATGAGAGTTTTGAACGGGACTTCGCATAGACGCTCAGCTGAGCAGAATTTTGACTTATGTAAGGTTTTCTATTTAATGTTAGTACTTACCTCAATATCTGAGCGTAAAAGCCAGTGAAGCAACAATATTTATCCTAACAATATTTATTTACTTGGCACTGGGGTGATTTGCAAGGTGTGTGAGCTTCGCCCTATGTATTGACGGAGAAGATACGTAACATCTAGACTCCCGGACAAACTTAAGTCAAGAGGGAAAAGTCTAAGTAACCCGGCATGAATCACTGAAAATAGAAATGAAACCTAAACACATGACTAACACATTTGAAGCCTTACACGCTACGAAATGCTCGTTATTTTACGAAAGAGTCCGTATGTGCACAAAATAAACCGTACTTCCTAAGCGTCAGATACTAAATCGTACATATGTATATGCACTAAATATCTGTTTGACATAAGAAAATATGACAATTACATATCAAGTTCGGTATTTCAAACTCAAAGCCGAAAGCAAAAGGCCCCAGAGGAATTCTCTAACGATCTGCATTCCCCCGAATTGGGAGGAAGTAAGCGCTGTGCCCGCACTTGTGGATACGGACTTCTAAACTTTTTTTAAGTGCACTACTCCAAATTTCATTAATGTTTATGGTTGGATATTGAGATAACTGCTAACGATAAATAGAAAACCTTACATAGGCCAAAATTCTGCTCAGCAGAGCGCCTGTGCGAAGTCCCGTTCAAAACGCTCATAGCACGAGATTCGAGTCTTAATAGCGGCCATACAAACAATATATTACAATTTCTGTTGGTAGTTCCTGATAGACTACTATATTACCTAACTGTGAATAAAAAATAAAAGAAATAAAAGGTGGTGTTTTTTTAGAAAATCGACTCCAAACTTGCTAGTTTTTCGAAATATTCGTTTTTCAGGCACATGTTGCGCATTATATATTTAGCGCAAAATATTCAAATTATACTCAAAAGAAAGAGCTTAATTGGAGCTTTACGGTGATGTAAAGATCATAAAAATATGTTGATTAGGTCACACAGCACAGCTTGCTGAACTTCGTCAAATATCGTCGCAGAGAGGCGGTTTGACAATTAAAACAAAAAAAAACATTAAGGATCTTATGACCTAGACGCTTAATTAGCATAAAAAAGCATATCTCGAGAGTGTTCCCAAAAAGTTATATTGATGTAGCGTAAAAAGTAGGGAAAAGGGATGGAGTGAAATATGGCACCCCCGATAAGCTGGAAAAACGTCAGTTTCCACCTTGGCCGCTTCAACGGTCCATAACTTGAGAACAAAAAATCCGACGAACTCGCCGTTTGCGTCTTCTTTTATTATAGGAATTGCCCGAGAACATGTATTTTTTCACAAAAATTAAAAATTCGACCCAAAATTCGTGCCTGAGTTGAGATGAAATCACCCATATATGTATAGATTATCAGTAGTATATGAATAGTATATCGGTGTTTTCATATAGAGTCAAGCACGGGTGAGGAAACAAATTTTTAATTTTGACCAAAAAAATTTAGCGAGAGCATTCTTGAAAATAAAAATTACGCAAACGAAAGGCTTAGCGGGTTTTTTCTTTTTTTTTCCCCCGAGGTATTGACCATAGCTTTAGGACAATCAAGTTTGGGGTGACACGTCGCGCCATCTAGCTCAAGATGTTTGCAACACTTTTTTTATTGCAAATATGCAGCACGGTCACGGTTCCACGGCCTACTCCTCACAAACCCCACGCGACAATTTTTTGTTTTTGTTTTTAACAACGCTGTTAGCTATTGCAAAAGAGCAAACGCCCAAGTGTAGGAATTGCAAAGTGCAGGACTGTAACCCCAAAGCCTAGGCAAGCTCGACGAAATCTTCGCTTTTGTGTGTTTAGGGCGCGCTGCAGAAACCCCCAAAAAAAAAGCCTTTGCCGGCTTGGCTTTACTGAAATTTGATTGTAATGTTTAGAAGTTCAATTTTATGCTGCCCAGTTCCCGTTTGGGGTTGTCTCCAACCTATCGAGGAAGGCATCTACTAAAACTATCTAATGCTAGAACCCTACAACCACACAGCATACACGCTAATATCTTTAGAGTTTGATACATTTTGATAAAAGCGTAGAACGACAACAAAACGCTCCGAGTTGCTAATACAAACGGCACCTCGCAAGCCATACGCCGGCGGCGCTGCCGATTTTAGCCTTCTCAGCGTTGCCTCATTCGGCCACGGTGGCGCTGTCATCAACCCGACGGCGGCGCGTTCAGGAACCCTGCCCAACGGAAATGCGAAAACTGTCGGGGATGGCATATTTGGCCTCTCGCTATTTTGTCACTTCTCAAAATACTGCACTTCGACTCTTGTGTGGCACTCTCAACATAGGCTTAATTATGCACGATGAATTGATAAAATTCTTGTTTTGGAACTCTTTCTAAACGTCAAACTCTTCATTTGATGATTTTTTTGAAAGGTTTGACAAGTTCTTGCGTGTAGACCTACATTTAAAATGACGTCGGCATCACCAGAAAACTCAAATGTCGCACCTTGTAATGAATACAAATTCAGTATTATGTGTAGAAAATAAAACCCGTAGCATGCATTTGAATGTACGAATGTTTCGAAATGCTGGCACATCAAGAACGATTTTATAAAGAAAAACATTCTTTTGTTTGCTTCACTTTTTATTAGTAGCAAAGTATGATACTGGTTTATCAGAAAATATAAATATAATATATACCGTAATATCCCGAAAGATGCCCCACCCCGAAAGATAACCCACCTCTACTTTTATCTTGATTTGCTTTTTCTTAGACACCGAAAGATAGCCCACTCCTTGTAGTCGTAGTGTTCGGATCAATGATGACCTTGGCGTAAATTGGGAAAGTTAGCTATGGCGGGATATCAGGCAACATTGCTGACTGGGAAGTAAAGTCAACTTTGCTTCATTGTTCCTGGACGTGATAACAAGTTTGACAGGAAAACATTATCTAAAAATAGTGTATTTTTTTATCAACTTTTCTTGATCGAACGCCGAAAGTTAGCCTACTCCTTAGTTTCGCCCAATTTTCTTTCGATATCAGATGGGTATCTCTCGGTATATTACAGTAGTATTTTGTTCATATGACCGCATTTCAGAACGCATGCTCTTAGGCGCCCATTTCCGGGTTGGAGCGGCGTCGCCGTCGGCGTCGGCGTAACCACGCGCGTTGAGTTATGTGACGTAACAGTTTCCCCGCTAAATTTAGCGGGGAAACTGAGGGAAACTTAACCCGCTATATCTAGCGGGAAATTTTTCACTAAATTTCCCACTAAATTTAGTCTGCCATTTTTCGCTAAATGTTCCGTTAAATTTAGCAGAAAATTTAGCGCAAATTTCTCACTAAATGGGATGTGAGGAGGAAAGGAGGGGGGAGGGTATAAAGGGGGAGGAGAGGCATATTCTCCCTTCCGTACCTCCCCTCCTCCTCCTCCTCAGAGGTGCGCTCCAATTTCGCATTGCAGAGAACTGTAAACGTCTTTATTTTTTTCTTACTTATTCAGTTACCTTCATCGCCCTTACCAGAACATTATTGTATGGGGAAGACAATACAAACAAACATATATAAAGTATACATCAAAAATATGTGTGTAATTCTGAAAAAAAATCAAATGCCATCAGGTATGAAAATATGAACATTATAGAACATTTTTAACAAAATAAAAAAAAACAAATCGGCAAGCACACCAGCAATCAAATTCCCAAACTGACACTTAGCTAAACAACAAGCTCTGCAGAACAGAAAAAGAAGACGAAGCTGGCGAGGAGACTATTTGATCTACTAGGCTATTCCATTCGTTTCCAGTTCTCGGAGAAAATGCGTATTTAAATACATTTATTCTGGTCCTGTATTCGCGGACTTTTAGATGATGATAGGTACGGGGCGACACATAAGTATCATATTTTATGGGTTGTTCTTTATGAATGCCATTTCGGTCACTGAATATGTTGTAAAACAAAGGACAATCTCAGATACTTCCGCAAGTCAGTAAGTGACGGTCACCCTAACTTCTCACAAATAGCAGATGAGCTTTTAGAAAAATCATAGTTACTCGACACAAAACGCGCTGCTCGTGTTTGTACACGCTCTAGCTCATCCATACTTGACCTGGTGTGATGCTCCCACGCGGTGCAAGAATATTCTAAAACCGGACGTACGTTTGTTATATGCAACTTTTCTCCAAGTTTTACGGGTGCTTGCCTAAAGTTGCGTTTAAGAAAGTTTAATGTGCGACTAGCCTTAGAATATATAAAATTTATATGTGCGTTCCGAGACAACTCGCTGTAAAACAAAACCCCTATATACATATATTGTCACGAATGACAATTGATAAGGCGATGACAACTGAAGAAACTAAACGTTTAATGGGGCAAACTTGTGCCCAAAACAAAAGGAAACAGAAAATAACAGTAGAGCGTCACGAACGTCGATGGCGGCGTAACAGCAGGATCATACGCTGGGGCGAGACTGACTCCGCTCACTCCCGTGGGTTTTCGGAACATTCGGCGTAGAACTTTCGGCGCGTAGAACATTCGGAACTCGATCAGACGAAAATGTTCTCGAACTTACGAGAACGACAAATTGAAAGAATAAATAAAAGGACATTCGGCTGGCTAGAATCGAACCTAGACCTTCCGCGTGACAGTCAAGCGCGCTAACCATTTCGTCACGCACGAGCTCGCTTGGCGACGCGCGTGGCAATATTCTGTTACAACAGACAAACGTGTACTACCTAGGAAATATTTTATGTTGAGATGTCGCCTTTTGTTCGTAAACCTTACTAGATTGCACTTGTTGAAGTTGGGAGACATTTTCCATGTTTGACACAAAAAATAAAATCAGATCAAGGTCATTCTGTAAAAGCTCGGAATCCGCTTCACATGAGACATCACTGTAAACACAGAAATCATCGGCATACAGTCTGACATGGCTAGAAACATCCGCAGCGAGATCATTTATAAAGATTTAAAAAAAGAAGGGGACCCAAAACGGACCCTTGCGGCGCACCCGATAACACGGTAATATCTGACGAACCGACACCATCCATACCCAGTGAATGCTTCCTTCCAACTTTTGCAATAAGAAAGTGTGTGATACAAAACCAAAAGCTTTAGGGTAGTAAAACAAAATTTAAAAAATCAACCTGATGCCCACTTTTTATCTAAGTAGCAATGTCATGCGTGAATTGCGTGAATTCTATCAATTGTGCATCGCACGAAAATCCTGTCCTGAATCTATATTGCGTTGGGTAAAAAAATGGTTTACTTGTACATGGCTGATTAGGTTAGAGCACATAACGCGCTCTAACGTTTTACAGGGAACACTTGTCAATGTGATGGGTTCATAGTTAGATGTTTCGGTTCTTTCGCCACTTGTGTATAGGGATTACATTTGCATTTTTGCAGTCATGGGATAGCTCAGCCAGTTCAAGGGACTTTCTAAACAACACGGTCAAGCATGGAGCAACGGAAGTAGCACAGTTTTTCATGATGTAGTTTGAGATACAATCTGGTGCGTGCGCTGAATTTATCTTCACTTTCTGTGACAACAACGTGATGCCTTGTTCTGAAATATCTACGTTTTCTCGTGCAAAAACCCATTCTTATTTTGGAAACCACTAATTATACTGATCGGCTTTGTGAATACCGTTTGGAAATATAAACTAAAGCTTTCAGCTTTGCCTTCTAAGTTTGAGCAATAACTAATACCGTCTATTACATCAGGAATAGTGACACCAGGGTTTTTCTTGCTTTTACATACTTCCACACTTCCTTAGGGTTCCCTTTCAGTTTTTCAGATAAAGCTCCTTTATACATGTATTGTGACTTCTACGGTCTTTTCTGACTTTTTATTTTGCCGTCGTTACCTTGAAATTGAGTTTTTCGGATAAACCCGAATTGTCGAAAATCTTACCTGCGAGTTTTTTTTTCGGATTTATCCGACAACACGGAACCCTAGTTACGGGGCCACTTGCGGGAGTGGCTGACGTGCTCGAAAGTGCCCACTGGGGCCCTAAGGACACTCGGCGAGAAAGTCGGCGATCTCGCCGACATTCTCGACGAGTGTCCAACTTAAGAGCCGCTGTAATTGTGATATTTAGTTATATTCATTTATTTATTTATATATATCTGCGATGGCGTACGAACATTTGTATAAATAAACCAATGAACAGAGTGCGATGAAACTTTTGACCAAGTTGCCTTTAGGTGGTGCATTTATCATAATCAAATTTTATGAATGGGTTTCAGGAAAAAAAAATTAGACGTTTACAAATATCTGTAATGCGAAACTACAGTGCAGCTCTTGAGGAGGAGAGGGAAGGGTACGGAGGGGAGGGTATGTCCCTCCTCCTCCTCCTCCGTAGACTCCCCTCCCTTCCTCCCGCTGAATTTGTTCATGGGTGACGTGACACGAAGTCATGTGACGTCATTTTCCCCGCTAAATTTAGCGAAAATGACGGCGCATGACTTGGTGTCACGTCACCCATGGACAGATTTAGTTTTTCCGCCAGATTTAGCGACAAAAATTGACGTACACGTAACCTCAATACCAATTCAATTTCTCGCTAGATTTAGCGAGGTGGTTTTGCCGACGCCGACGAACGCGGAAACGGGCGCCTAAGAGCTGCACTCTAAAATGCGCCAAAATCGCTGCTGCAGCCACACTGATTCTTGAAGAAGTGCGTTAGCATTTCGCGCAGTGGTTTCATGCAGCGGAAGAGGAAGTCAGCTGGAAGTAAGACGTGTCTTGTCCATCGTCAGAGATCCAGTCGGACCAGTGGCACCCACCATGTCTTCGATGCTCGGTTACAAGCTCGACCGCAAGCTGGGAGACATAAGGCCCGCTTTCGCGAAGACCTTTATCCGACCAACATCGGCGCCAACCCCTGGAGCTCCACCACAGGGGTGCTGGACAGTGGAATCCCTGCGTCACCGGAAATTCGGCCAACTCATCTGCAAGCTGGGCGCGCAGGGAGCCCTCACCAGGTGCTTGAGACTGGACTGCTAGAAGTGCAAGTGAGCAGCCCATGGCGGCCCAGCGAAGACCACCTTCACGAAGGCCGCTGCTAGGCCTGACGCTCTTCGCCCTCTTCACCGTCCCATCATCATCATCACCATCGACACAATTCATTTGTACAATACCATTTCATCATAATTAGAAACGGCGCCGCAAGCCTTCGAGGTATGGCCGATTTGCCTTTCTGCGGCTCCGCGGCTCTCCTGAACTAAAATAAATATATCATATATCATATCTATATCATGTCATATCTGCGGCGCCGCGGCGCGGACAAGTTGTAAATTGGATTAAGGACTACATCTCTGGACGATCTCAATTCGTGGAAATTAACGGAAATAGCTCAGCTAGTAGGGAATTGTAGTAGACCGTTTTTCTCCTCCGCTACGGTATCCCCGAAAAAACGCCGCAGCTGCGCATGCGCGCCGCCAGCCTTGTCTGCATAGTTCAAGGTCTCGTGGTGGATTACGGAGCGCTATCCGGGTGCTTAGCGGGCTACGGAAACGGTCTGCTACAATTCTTCAATAAGACCGTGTTTTCCGAAGTACCTCAGGGGTTCAGTACTTTCCCCGCTTCTCTTCCTGCTTTATATTAATGGCATAACTGATAACATCGACATCAACGCTAGACTCTTTGCTGACGATTGTATAATATATTCTAAAATAAAAATTCTTCGGACCACTTAAAATTATAAAGCGCGTTGGACAAGATCTTAGACTGGTGTGAAGAATGGCAGATGCTTATTAACACAGACAAAACAGTAGCCATATCCATAAGTAGAAAGAAAAACATACTGAATCATTCATCAATCAATCATCAATCAACGGAAAAACTATACGAAACATGCACGAGTTTAAGTACCTGGGTGTCTTGTTCACAAGTGATCTGGACTGGGGCATGCACACCGACGCAGTGACCAAAAAAGCACTAACGAAGTTGTGGTGCATCAGAAGGCGACTAAAATACGCTCTCCGCGATACCAAACTGTTGGCACACTGACGCTTATTCGGCCTGGGCTTGAATATGCTAGCCCTGTTTGGTTCCCCTTCACAAAAACTAACATACAAAAATTGGACAAAGTGCAGAGGCTCGCTGTAAGGTTCATTACCAATAAGTTCGGCACGGGTGATTCACCATCTGAGCTGTGTAGTGCTCGGCTTGCAGCCATTAGAAAAAAGAGCTAAGCTTACGAGATTGAAACTAACTTACCAAATAGCCAATAACTTGACTAAAATAGAAAAATCCGAGTACCTTATTCCACACTCTGGAAGAGAAACCCGTTCAAATCATGGGAAATTATTCAGGGAGTTCCAACCTAAAAATAATTGCTTTAAATTTTCATTTTTGTCCGCTAGCAGTCCAGGAATAGAACAGTTTGCCCGAAAACGTTGTCCGCGCTAGCTCTCTAACAGAGTTCATGAATGATGTCGATGCGCTCATGATGTGAAAAATATTATGTATCATCCACTCCGTTTGTTTCATATATTTTTTACTCTCTGTATAACTCTGTTTTCTCTGAACTATGGTTATGCATCTGTGTGTTGTACCACCCTACGAAAATCCTCCAATGAGGATAAGTAGTATTGATAAATAATAAATAAATAAATAAATAATAACAAAGCATGGTGAATGCAGCTTTTCAGCATTTTTCTGCGTGGTGAACATTCCCAGAACCCCTCTTCTCCCTGGTGCAAGCAGATCAGATCACTTAGTGTGCATGAAAAGCAGCGGCCGCACGGGATTGGCTGGTTATATAGTGCGACGGCAAGAGCACCTAGCAACCGAGGTGCAGTGGGGGATCGAACTATAGGGGGCGCTGCGTTCACCAAAACAAATACCGCCTGCGTGGAAAACAACTCCGGCGTTCCAGTTTGGCTGCCGTGTTGTTGCCGCGTTCCCTGCAGGTTTGTTAGAATATAGTACGCTCTTGTTGCGTACCGCAGTGCTCAGCGCATGCTTTAGAGCCTGGAATCAGTTTTCATCGCTTTCCTGCCGAAAAAAAAACTCAAATCGCAGTGGATAAGTAAGAGTAGGGAAGAAGTTGACTGCGCACGACGTGGTGTGTGGTCGTCACTTTTCAAGCGATGCCTTCCAAGCAAACTACGCTAATGGACGAGTCATGTACGCGCGTAAATCACGCTTGCATCAGCATCCGTTCAAACCGTACATTGTATTTTATAGGTAGTAGATATTCTGCCGGCAACCGGCACAACAAACCGAGCAAAAAAAAAAATTGCCGGTAGTTGTTTTTATTAGGTTTCGTGTAAAAGGAATAGTCAAAACGGGAACTATAGTTTACGTGAAACTGCAATATGTAAATAAACTTGTTTTTGTTGCAAAAAAAAATGTGTGAGTAGCTCAGTGGAAAGGCGTCCGTTACACGTGCCGTGGGTCCCAGGTTCAAATCAAAGCAGGCGAACTTTTTTCTTTTTTCGTTAAACGATTTTTGTTTATTTTTTTTTTAGAATAGTTATTGCCGTTCGAAGCTCTCGGCAATCTTTTTTTCCCGAGTGGTTGTGCCGGCTGCCGGCAAAATCTCCCCACCTTATTTCATAACAGTGCACAAGAGGAGGTTCTTGATACGCAACGCCGTTCCGTCGGAGAATCTTCCGAAGGGATCACACGACCGGGTCGTGAGGCTTCGGAAGCCACCGAGAGGTACTGCTATCATTTGATCACTATTTTATTCCAGGCTAGCTTTTACACTGGAACATATTAGGTAGCAGTATCAGTTCGATATTGTGATATTTACGCAACTGCGTGAATCCTTTTGCGATTCCTATAATTTCGACTGAGCAATGCAAATGTGTGTATGACTAAGTCCTCGTCGTGCAGAACTCATTGATATTTCATCGTGAACCGTGCACCTTTGAATAACCAATAAATTAAACTGAAAAAGACAACTTGTAACGTTTAATGCCAATGAGCAGTCTAATTAGCCACATTCTACACTATAATGTTCACCAGTGTGTTCTGTATTTTGGCATTTCAAGAAAAACGTAATGTAATGACTATTTTGGTTGATGTTTTGGTGAAAATTTCTCCGGGGCGACGCTGCGCTCGATTACATGATCACATTTCAGCACGTCCTCGCCTTCAACGAGGCACCTCTTGCTCTCGCCGATGTGGCTGATGATCGTTGCAAGGGACAGGGACACTGAAAAGCAATGCGTGTGTTTCGTGAATACGGTTTCTCCAACCTTGGAAGCGCACAAACATCGCCACACAGCGTCAGTCACGCACGACCTGGCGCGCGCAGCCGGAGCGATGCGGCCGATCGCGAGCGCCTACACGTGGGTTGGTTTTTGCTTCCAACGAGAGTGCGGCGACATTTAAAGCAAGGTGAGACAAGCAGGGACTATGCTACCCCTACGCAGATGCTTTTCGAGCAGATAAATATTATCCACATACCTTTCACGAGCCTCAAGTCCTCGTCCTCCATGGCTGAACGAATACTAGCGGCGGGAATGTTATTCCCGCAGAATAGTTCCGACGGCGGCCGCTAGCCAGCGCCACCGTTCGATCTCCTCCCCAATACTCCGTCTCACACAAAACCGTGCAGTACAGCCAAAGCTAAAGGGAAGAGAGCGTATGCCAACCTGTTTAAGAGGAGGGAAAGGAGGAACGGGAGAGAAGGGATGGGATTCCCTCGTTCCTCCTTCCCTCCTCTTGAACAGATCGAGATATACTCTCTCCCAGTGGCGGTCCTAAGGGGGGGGGGGACGAAGGGGCGACCGCCCCCCAAATCGATCGCGTTTTATAATTTTTTTTTATTTTACAGCCAATATTTTTTTTTTATTTTACAGCCTATAGGCTATATTGAGAGCAAAGGTTTATGCATGTTGCGCATTTCCGACTTGCAAACAGTGGGACTAATAAAAAAAATCTTTATTCACAAAAAAGTGTGATGTCTCTTTTTTTGTTATTTAAAGGGGCTGTGCAACAATTTTCAGACTTTTGGCCAATTAACCGCGGAAATTAATCTGCGTCACCTATGGAACGAAAAACAGAAAACCGCATTTTCTTCCGAGCGCGTAGTTCTTATTTAAAAAACGGAAACAAATCGAAGGTCGCAGTGCCTCTCAACTCTCCACGCGACTTTCGAGTGACGTACTCTGGAGGTTCACGTGGTTTCCCCTTGGGCACTCTCTTCCAGGAAACTCAGCCGCTTCCTCCGCGGTTGACGACTTAAAAGGATTAGCCTCGTCGAAGGTCGGCGGTGAGCGACAGTGCTGAGGACGGTTCGTCACAGGGCAGACGGCGGGTGCTGCAGCGGAGGACAGGGTTTGCTCTGACTTCCGCGTACCTCAGAGACTGTCATCATTTTAGTTCCCGTAGTCGCCACGGGCGCTGCAGATCGGCAAATAATTCGTTTTTTGCTTTGCGATTACGCAGCTGGAATAGGCAGTTATTCGGGGAAGGTGGTGTCTTGTCACGAGCTTCAGGAAGCAATACCAAAAACGGACAGTATGCACCGTTCAATACAAACGCTGGCAACAGCCTCTACAGCACCGCCCCCCCCCCCCTAAAACCGCATTGTCTGGGACCGCCACTGCTCTCTTCCCTGTAGCTTTGGCTGTACTGCACGGTTTAGTGAGACGTACTTGGGTCGCTGGCGGGACGCCGCGATGCGGTGTGCACGGATGGCCCAAAATGGGTTAATATTTTGTAATGAGCCAGTCGAAGACTGTCGCAGCGAAGTAGCGTGAACGGGGTGCCAGGGTGGGTTGAACGCGCTCCAGTGATACACCCGCCGTCCCCCATGCCCCTACTGCGCGGCACCGAAATTGGCAAAGGGGACGTCGCCGGCGATCTTCGGTTGCTAGGTTCTACCTCACGGCGTCGTTCCTTATTACCAGCCAATCCAGTGCGGTCTCCGTTGCTATGCATCCTATCGCCAAGCCTCACATGGATGGATGGATGGATGAATACGGCTGAGCCCTTTGGATCGGGCGGTAGCTTACGCCACCTAGCCAATTTGTCTTACCATTTAAGCTTAGAATATTTAAATGTGAAAACTATATACACTCCACACTGAACAGAAAGTGAGGCTATAAAACCCCCTTGCCATCAGTTAATAAGAAAATCCTAGTTTTCTCGTGCTTTCTGCCACCATTCACTTAATCTTTGCTTGGTAATCTCTACTGTCTTGTAACAAAATATGCACCCCGCCGCCATCTGTCGGCGCTTGCAGAAAGGTGTTTCTAGCCAGTTTCACAGCCAGTGCGCTGCGATGCCATCCCGTGGCGACGTTGCGAACGTTATATACGTGTGCTCCAAACCAGTCCAAGGTCAGCGCATGTACAAGGGCAATAGTACTGAGGCATTAAAATTTAAGCATACAAAATCCGGTCTTCTTCATATGCGCAGGGAGGAAAACGGAAACCGTCTGCTTCACGCTGCTACTCACACATTCTCGAGTCTGCTGAAACAGTTATTCATCTTGGTTTGAAAGCGCACAAAAGACGAGGACAGAGTAAGAAACACAAACGACGGACGAGCGCTCGACGGACAAACGACGGACGAGCGCTCGTCCGTCGTTTGTGTTTCTTGAGCGCTCGTCCGTCGTTTGTGTTTCTTACTCTGTCCTCGTCTTTTGTGCGCTTTCAAAACCAAGATGAATAACTACCAACTAGCCCAACTTTCCACCCTTCTGCTGAAACAGCTTCCGATAGTTCAACTCAAAGAAGTTTTCACGTTTTATTTTTTCTTTATGTTGCGATATCTGTGAGCAGCACCGTAAACCAAGTTGTTTTTACTGTCTTTCTCCTTGTGCATAAGGAAAAAACAGGTATTTTTATGGCTTAAAATTTTATTCCCGAAGCCTACGCTCGTGAAGTTTGAGTATGATAAAAGCACCACCTACAAACACCTTTGTGAAATGCTTCATTGCCCTCAGCTCATTGATTTATTTATATCAATTTTTTACGCTCTAATAGAGCTCGCAAAAACCCTGAACACTGGTATAAGCATGTCTAGATAAAAACTATTAACTGTACCACTGCAGACTATATGAGTTGAAATACCTGATTTGGCTTTTTTCTGTGTCTGCTCCAGTCCCCACAAGCTCTAGTATCTCTCGATTTGTCAAATAGTCTGAAGTATGGGACCTCAACTTCGCGTTCCATTCATAATTCTGACCACTGCTCTCTCAAAAACTGGCAGGTACGCCAAAGAAGAATGAAGAACTGTTTCAGCTTAGATTGTTCACGATAGTATCCGTAAATATGTATGTCGCTTTTCAAATAGCAATGTCTACATACAATATTCCAATGAAAACACATACCTTTCTGTAAAAAGATGTTTATTCGTCTAACAAAATATTGCTTGTTTTCTTTGCCTCTGCCGCAAAGGTTATTAATCATCAGATCATGCAAGGAAGATCACGCGGAGCTCAAAAAGAAGCTACATTAAAAATCAACAATGGCAACAGATCAGGTGCAGGCTCGAGAAAAACAATTTCAGCACAGCAACACACAACGCCTAAATTAGAATGGCAAACGTTATGTTCACAGTCTTTTTCCTAGACATTGAGCATGTAAAACCTGCAGCATACGAAGTTATGAAACAAAACGCTCGTGTAAAATGATAGTTGCTGCGCAATGCACAAAAGTTCCTTCTGGTTTGCAGGACTAGAGCGTCGACGCATAAAACATGGCATAAGTAATGGCCAAGTATTTCCATGGTGGCAAAAAATCAATTTCTATGGCTAAACAAAATCATTGCAAAAAGTGTAAAAGCATCTTTAAGCCAAGAAATTGGCACCATAGGTTCCAGTAAAGTAGAGCTCCAACATGTAGAAAAAGTGGTATTGCATTACTCAAACCATATGTATGTTCCTTGAATTCCTTATTCTAGAAGGCACGTGTATTGTTGATACTGTATGCAAATGACACTATGAAGCTTTCAGAAACTAGTGTCCATAAAATGCAGAAGTTTGAAAGCAAAACAGAATCCGACTAGAGGCATCAATGAGTTTTGCATGCAGAGGCCTGAAATTCTCTACAAGAAGATAATAAGCCTAAAGCTGCCTTTGCTTCAGAAAAGAAGGAAAACAATTGCTCCTTTTTTCAGAAAACATATCTTGATGCTCCTATCTTGAAGAAACAAGCGTAACCAAACTGCATCACTTAAGCTAAAAAAAAAAACAAGTTTTCAGAGACTAAAAACATAAGGTGTTCCCAAGAACAAGAACCAAGAACAAGAACTTTGCTTTTTACATTAAAATCTGCATGCAATAAAAACATGTGTACACTGCACGACATTCGTGCTTTTGCACATTTTAGTCCGAGAAGGTATTGATGGGCACCAAATTTTAACAGATAAGTTGGAACCCCAGGTGGGCACTTTACGCCACACTTAAGGTTTTGACAGCAGAATTTTTATTAAAAAAGAAAAAATAAGAAAAATCATTGATCATATGTTTGTGCTGTGTTGTGCAGTGTACATACTGCAATAGGAAGTTGCAAATAACCTGTTAGCCCATTCCTGGTGATGTTTTTCAAACTAGGCCAAATGCAATGGAAGGTCAATTGGGGTACAATGATATTAAAATTAGTACTGAGTGAAGGTTTTCACAAAACACAACTGACATTTGTATTAAAAAAACTTTTGCATTAAAGGTTTAACATGTAGTATACTGTTACACCCTTGCATGTTATGGCAAGGGAAACAAGAAAAAGACTCTTGGAGGACCAGAAAAATATTCTGCACACTGCCAGTTATCGGAACCTTGGCACTGTTAAAACGGCTAAAATAAACGCAGCAAAGAACATAAAACGCGAAACAAAGATAATGGTGACTTGCGACAACATCATGACATAGATTGGACGTATAAAACAGAGGATATGTGCGTGGCGCAACAAGCTTTCTTAGGGGTCCACAAAAGACACCATGATGTAGCGTGTGCCCTTTGTGACGGGCAGACCCTCATGGTAATGCGTTAGCCGCCCGGATGCATTAGACTCCATCCCTGCTTGAGGTCCACTACACTGCAGTTGTACCTCAGGAAGTTGCAGCCACCGCCCTTGGGAGAGCACAAACATCAATGGACAGCTGTTAGAACTAAAGAAATGGCAAATTGTATACATTCTATAGGGAATGGTTTCATCTAGCACTGATATTTCTCTATCTGAGCGGCAAGCACTGCTACGGGTTTTTGTGTTCATTTTCAGTCTTAACCATTGAAGTGAATTGATCTGGATGGGTGTTTTTTCTTTTTCGAGATCAACCACACCTTCTCAGTGTGTCACATCTTGAGGTGCCAAGTTACTGCCGAATGCTGCTAGCAGGAGGTTAGTTGCATGGCAAATTTTGACTTCATTTTATGCTTTTAAAATGCACTCGAAAGAAACACCAGCTGCATTCACAATACTTCTCATTGAAGCTTGGCTTACAACTGATGACACTAGTACTATTACTTTACAGTCTTCCTTCATGAGTAGTTCATGCAGCTGGTGATAGGCAGTCACCGGAAAGAGTACTCTTTCTTCAAGGCAGCAATGCTATGTGGCAAAACGGCATCTTTGGTGGCACTCGAGAAACGGGCATGCTTGCCCATCCCTCAAGTGCAGCAAGGCACAAGGGGAAAGCACTACTTTCAAACAAGTTAAATTGTACGCATTTGGAAAAAGAAGAGGCCAGGGGTTGTGCATGTTGCAATCCTATTTTGTTCCTATATTAAAGATAGTACTGCAGCTAATATGAAAGTGCACCCCGAAAGTCGGCAATTAGAACCTGTTTTTGCAAAGTCTATAAGGTGTGACTATTAAATAATAACACTGGTAACAAAAGCGCTTTATCCTTGTTTACTATTACAATCTTAATACTGTTATCCTCTTTAACCTACTGTCCTCTCTCATCTGTACACCAGTACATAACAATTTTTCATTGTTGGAAATCATGCTGCAGGTCATCATGTGCCAACCCCTTCAGCAGTGCCGCCATTTTCTCCTCTACCTCGTCCACAGTTCTTGCCTTGCCATTTTCATTCTCGGTGACGTGAGATTTCTAGTGCACCGATTGTTTCTTTATTTTCAAATTGAACTGGAATATCTGTCTCATCACATGTGATGACGTTTTCCAACACGTCAGGTTCCCTTGCAAGTTGTCCCATGAAGTCAATGCAAGTACAGTAGAACCTCGTTGATACGTTCCCGGTTCATACGATTTCCCGGTTCATACGTTCGCGAGTGAAAGCACGGGAAACGTCCCATAGAGCTGCGCTGTTTTTTTTACGGTTCATACGTTCCTGGATAACACGATTTCCTGGAAAATACGCTCAACATTCTGCCAAATGTCGATCGGATTATACGTTTTTGTGGCAATCAACGGAGCTCCGAACATCCGGTCTCGACGAACGAGCGCCGAGCGCGCCGAGGCATACATGGCGCGCGCGTGCGGAACGGTCTGGCAGTGCCCGCTGATAATGCCGCCGCTGCGTCTATTGTTCTCCGCAACTTCCGAGAGCCGTCCGGGTGATTAAGGTCGTTTACAGAAAACACAGCGTGGTTTTACTGTCTTAGCTCATCATTCGATTCGTCAAAGAATCTTTCCCATGAAATAATAACAAAGGATTTTAAGCGATTGCAACTCCGGCGGCGGCGTACTAACCGCTCGTAACAACAGCACGTCCATCTGGTGCTGTCGTTCACTTTCCTCTTGTCAAGTGCCACCGCTGGCGAAAGTGGCACGAATGCTGTCGTAACGAGCAACCGAAGCAGCAGCATAAAAATCGAAACCCAAATACAGCTGTCTACCGATCGTTCGCCCGTGCGAGCGCATGTTCTCTTCAGTTGTCAACACCGCAGCAGTACGTTCGCTTACGACTTTTCAAGCGTTTCCGAAGTAGACACGTGATTATGGGTCGCTCTCGGTAACTCCAGCAAGCTCTTTGAGGGCTGTTGAGGCACTGTTCCGAGGGCTGAAAGCACCGTTTGCAAGAGTGCGCAAGAGTAACTCTAGACTGTGATGTACAAGGGAGCAGTAGCGGTAGCGCGGTTGTAGTAAATGAACAAATCTGGCATTTCTTTGTTTCTTTCTTTGCGTTGTCAGCTTTCTTTGGCAGCTTCGGTTTCGCGTTCCGCCGAAGCCCGTGCCCTTTCGTTCCGTTCTGCGATGGCGTCGCGAAAGCGACGCGCTTCGCGAAGCCATGACACCATCGCAGAGCGATTCTGCTAGCACTCGCCAGCAGAAGCTGATAGACGCTTTCGGTAATTGAAGCGCTGTATTAAACGCTGTTCAATCTAATTCTCGACTATTTTTTTTTTTTGTGCTTGAAAATGGTGAGTTTGGATCGTACGTTTTCCCGGGTAATACGTTTTTTCTCGCGGTTTCTTCAAAACGTATCAACGAGGTTCTACTGTATGCTTCCAGGCATCTTTCTGCTAATAACTAAGGTTTCTGGATGCCAGTTTGGCACAAACTTAGTGCATGTTTAATTGGTCGTGCAAAGTTTGCTGTACAGTCTCTTTATCAATGTGCTTTATGTCTGCTACCATCTAAATGCGTAGTCGACGTAAAAAATCTAATTTCCACAACAATTTCTTTAGTCAGGAGCAGAAAGCGCCCAAAAACACATTTGTACTGACTTCCCGAAGCGACTCAAGCAGCGGAACCTGACTCGCTGGAAAAGATCACCACATGCGATGAGACGCAGATTTTGTAGCACAATCCAGAAACAAAGAAACAATAGATGCACAAAATGCCTACATCAATGAGAATGAAAATGGCGAGGCAAAAACTGTGGAGAGGAAAACAGCAGCGCTGCTGAAGGGGCTTGACCCATGATGACCTGCAGCATAGTTTCCAACGACGGAAAACACATATGCAACGGTGTGTAGATAGAGGAGGGGAGTATGTTGAAAATGGTAATAATTAAGTTGTAGGATCATGCACACTTTTGCCGTGCACACATAAACCGTACACACTTTTGCCACCAGTCTCATTATTCAACAGCCACACCTCAGAGATATAAATAGAATAGAGTGTGATGCATGCAATGATGCTAACTTAATTATGTAATGTGACAACTTAATTTATTATAAAGTGCGAACCACACTTTATAATAAATTAAGTTGTCACATTACATAATTAAGTTAGTCATCATTGCATGCATCACACTCTATTCTATTTATAACTCTGAGGTGTGGCTGTTGAATAATGAGACTGGTGGTAAAAGTGTGTACAGTAATAGTAAAATGTAATAATAAGCTAATTAGTAACACCAATTAGCTTTTTAATTCAACATGAGGGAAGCTCTATTTTTGATTAAAGTATGATTTTGATCAAAATAATGCTTCAACCCTTGGAATAACTTTCGTGACTATGTCAGCCTGAAACTTCTTTTCGAGAAAATATTTCAAAAATTTACTTAATATTTTATTTTACATAAAATACAGACCCAATCAGGTCATAAAAGCTTCACTTCGATCCTAGTAAAGAAAACGTTCTGATCACGATATTTACTTCTATGTAAATTAATTATGAGATGTAAAATGAATATGCAATAAGATTTAAAGCTATTAGAATGGTATCCCTATCTGGTATGTGTTCAAATCAATCTAAAAAAATTCCTGTATTCACTAGTACCTAGTTAAAAATCAATAACAGCGGTTAACAACAAATGAAACGATCGAAACAATAAATATGGATAAGACAGCTGTCATTCGTGTCACCACTCTACATCACATGACACAAATAAGCCCACTGGATACGTGATCAGTGAAGATTGAAAAGCTGTCCCTCATAGAATAAGAAGGAAAGGTAGAGGGTGATAATATATTGCCACCTGCGTGGCAAAGAAAGAATGCTTCTCCGTACTTCTAGAAGATTCGAGTTTACTCTTACCCCAGTGTAAAAGATAAGGAGGCCAGCATCACCTTGCCGAGTCAGTCTCACCCTAGCTCAGTCCCAAACATTCTAGGTCCAATACTCGATATTGAGTGTAGAAGGAGCCCAGCGAGCATGGTCTTGCCAACTCACTCTCCCGACAATGAGGCAGGCTCTCTCTCGCAGTCTGGCTCCAGCCAGCTGTCACGCCGATGCCAAGACATTTGCTGCTGCTGTTTTAACGCTTATTCTTTCTTATGTTCCTGGCACAAGTTCGCCGATTAAACCTTTATTTTCAGTTTACGTCCGTCGAGCCTTTTCCATCCGCGACAATATATTTTTTGACACTATAAAATGCTTTAACAGCCAGCACAAAGAAATGCCTTGGAACAGATGGCTGTGTATTATTCATGATCTTCAGACCTCTCATTCTGTCGTCATATAGCTGACTAAAAATAACTCTCAACTTATCATGTGGCAGCCATGAAGGTTTATGTAGACCTTTAATGTTTAAAACCTAACATTATTTCGATAACTTCAACCATCCAGTAACTGTGAAGCCATGACGTATGCGGTCAGCGGCAATATGATCTGACCCAGATTAGTGCTAGCAGAAAGGGTGAAATGTTACATGGAGCGCCCACAAGACACTAAGCTGTGAAGCCATGTGCCACGCTGTGATAGTAGGAAATGTAGCGGTCCATCCCAACCTCATTTTTAAGAGCTTGAACGCTACAGGAAACGCTCCTATTGCTGCACCCTGTACATTATTTATTTATTTTATATTTATATGTACTACTGGCAGTAGAGTAGATTGTTGGGCTAGTTGGTTTTGGGACTTGGAAAACATTTTAGCGCTCAAAAACAAGGACAAGTAGAAGACTGTGGTGTCTGTTTCTCTTCTACTTGTCCTTGTTTTTGAGCGCTAAAATGTTTTCCAAGTACTACTGGCAGCCAAGGTAGGAGAAACATAGTTAAAAATTTGCCACGAAAAGTAAATGCTTAGGGGTGGTACCACTGCACCTGTAATTGGTGCACAACACCACAATGTATTAATATAAACAAGGCTTTCTGCACACAAAAAAAACGGAGCAAGGAAAAGGTGGGATGATGATTTTCTATACTCACACAAAAAATGCATCACATTATAGATGAAAAGAAAAAAATCCTTACAATATTGTACAACAGCATGTACAGAGCACGACACTGTTAGCGCGAACAAGCGATCGCCGGTTTTTCCAGTTTTTCTCTTTGAAACCAAAGGATGTCATCAAAGTTATTATTGCTACGGAAAGAGCTCATTTAGGTCTATAATGTAGGCAATAAAAATTCGTGCTCGCTAATACTACTTAGAAGTAAAATGCGAAAATGCGCCGATGTCGTGTTCGCGCTAACAGTGTCGCGATGTGTACTTTATCAACCTGAACTATGAAAAGTCAGGCAACTCTTTCAGTAAGTATAAAAACAAGGTGATGCAATCTGAAGACGCGATTGTTTCGGGGAGTGAGTTTCATTCATAAACAGCATTCAGAAGCAGAAAACAGGAGTACTCTTTGTAACAGTCTGTCCTGTGCATTATTTTAGTGAGCCTTGCATAAAAATGTGAGCATGCACTGTCCTTGACCATATAGTGAGAAAATGAATCAATTATTGAATGTACTATTTCACAGATCACATATACCTAGGTAACTGTCTCTAGAATCAGAGATTAAACCTTTACCAACTGCAAAGGCAGGACCAAAATTTCTAAGCATGGGTACTGTATGATGTAAGCTTATTCATATTTCGAGCCACACTTCATTCCAAAAGTTAAAGATGGTTTTGTCAGACGGTGAGACATACCTCATAGTCAATCTTTGGTCTGTTGAGGGCAATGTTGATGGTGTAGGTCGATGAGTCATGGTGTGGTCGCAGGAAGTACTGCTCGTCAGGATGGTAGCGCACAACAAAGTTCATAATGGCCCTTGGAGGCTGGAAACGGAAATAAAATGTAAAGTTACACCAAGCACTTTGCCTTTTTTTGTTAATATATCTATAAAGTGCAAGGTAGAGTTGGCAGTGATATGAAGCACTCTGCCGTAGCAAAAAGTGGCAAGAACACAAATGCCACATGGAGTGCCGTGCTCATTCTGACACCAGGGGACTCAGTGAGGCCACAAAGCTATTTAATGTGCCTTGCGGGCTAAGGAAGAGGGTATAAAGACAAGTTTCTGTGACTTATGCATGAATTATAATATTAAAAGTGAAGAAAAACTGAAGTAGTGGCAGTAAGCTAAGGCTGCCCCCATACACAATGCAGGGCAGTATGCATC
Source organism: Ixodes ricinus (assembly GCA_037355805.1). Taxonomy (NCBI): domain Eukaryota; kingdom Metazoa; phylum Arthropoda; class Arachnida; order Ixodida; family Ixodidae; genus Ixodes; species Ixodes ricinus. Next base: position 146,294 of record JAZHYW010004639.1, read on the forward strand.
TAGTGACATGCTGAAAGTAATGCAGGATCCATCTGTACACCATGTTTATTGGAGGCTTTTACGTCTATCCCAAGGCTGTGATATGAACCAGCTGACATAGCCTTCTCATGGGCACAGTGCCTGAAGTTGGATTTCAGCTCATCTGGAGCCCGTGCCATTAAAATAGTTCACCCTGCCACCCCCAGTACAGTTGCGTATAACGTTGGAATTATGAATGAGACAAGCAGAGCCACCATAGACTACCGAGCAAGCAACGTTTGAAGATAATATTGAAAAACTTAGGTATGAGCGCGTGTCAGATCAGTCTTAAAATGCAAAAGAGGCACATAGTAGTGTGGGCTTCACCACTTTGCACCAGTGCGCTAGGAGAAGCAGCAGACACGGAGGATCATCACAGTTAGCTAGGTGGACTCAGAAATCTGGGATGGGTGTTCACTAACTTCTTTGCTTCTTTTTCTTTTCTTTCTTAGGTAGCAAATACACACTTATTGTGACCTGGGTGCACGCTCGGTATTTTACGGTACCTCCTTTCCGCAGGAGTGGCTTCTAAATATAAATTCAGTGCTGTTTTTGCCGGTAAATTACTGTAAGTAGGTAAGCAGCAATGCAACCAGTAGAGCTGATCAGAATTTACATGATTGGCTTTATAGCACTCACAGTGATGTGATTGGCCTAAGCCATTTTGGCGCACGTTTGAACAACCAAAACATTGTTCTGAAGCAGCAAATGTGGCCTTTGGAGCAACCAAAACAGTGTTTTGGAGCAGCAAAAGCGGCTTTGGAGCAGCCAAGACAGTGTTTCGAGCAGCAAAAGTGGATTTTGGAGCATATTCTTAGGAAAATAAAAATATTCGTTTTAAGTGCTGTACAAACGAAGGGCACTTTGTGTTGTGTTGTGTTTTGATGTGACGTGTTGAGACGGAACTCGGTGCTTCTGTTTTTACTATTCAGACATCCCACAAGTGTACAGTGCTGTAGGCATTGCCAAGCAATTTCGAAAAACCGCTTGCCACTGTTTTACTGGTTCCCGACGTACCAGATTTTCGTCAAAAGCAAGCAAACGTAAAACAATGAATTGCAAGCGTCCCGGCTGGCAGCCTCAGTCACGCAATCATGTTCGCGTGCAGGTGAGGCCAACTTCGGCAGGTTTGCTCTTGGGCATGCTTCGTCGCATGAGCGCAGACAACGGCTGTCCGATTGAAACCGAAACCATGCCCCTCAGCTCCGTCGCTAACTTATCCCCAAAATTGTACACAAAATGTAACTTTCGAGCATGCGACAAAAACAGCCCAGTGGCGCATGCTTGCCAGGCCGGCAAACAAGGTACAAGCTAAACACACAAAAAATAAAGAACCTGAGTGCATCGATGTAAGACATTGCGAGCCAACCTCAAAACGTTCTTAGAGCGCTTTGTTCAACAACTAAACTCGAGACAAACAAGCACGCTGTGCGGTTTCAGCGTGCAAACATTGCCTTCTTTGCTTTAACTCACTTCTCTTCACCAACTTTCTTTCACGGCAGATTTTTCACGTACCGAGGTCCCTCTCTCTCGAAAGAAGGCCCACCGAGAGGAATCTAGATAATCAATACTTTGACAGAGCAGTCTTTGAATTAAAGATGAAGTTTTGTAGTAACGTATGATTTAAACAAGAACAGGAACGTTGATGAACATGCGGCGGTACCTAGTTTCATTTTAGAAAGTACCATATCTGCAGTGGTGTGGGGACGGCAACATTCGACGTCGCGCGACCACGGTGACTGAAAGGCAGTGAGCAAATATAGTTTTCCCACGGCCGTTGCTTCAGCTCACAGAGTAACTCCTGCCGCGCAAAAACGTGGTTTCGTTTCACAGCATGACGGCATGGTTGGTACCCGGCACGCTAGCGTCGAAGCGTCTGCAGACATCCGCGTCTATCGCTGAAAATATAAAAAAAAGGGACGAGAGAAGAGACCCACAAGACGAGAGCGCGAAACGCGAGACGCCGGGAAAACCATGCAAGAGAGGGTGGACAATTAATGCACCTGTATACTTTGTGTCAGGCGGCCGCTTGCGCCACATAACACACGCCTGCTCAATTACAGTACTCAGTTTAGTTTCGGTTTTGAAAGGCGACCTAAATTAGTCATTTGGCGCAGGCTTGGCGCAGATTACCCCTATTTTGGCGAAATGTAGCAGGATGTAGCAGGGTTAGCCCCTTGGCGCAGTTTGGCGCAATTGGCGCAGCAATCACATCACTGCACTCAAAGTGCAGTACAGCTTTGGGTGCAAAACTGCAAACTTGCCGTTCCCAAACTAAAGTCGCCGACAGAGTCAGAACGGCAGGGGGCGTCTTTCAAACGTCCAGCTTTCAGCATGTGCTCTATGCTTTCCGCTGAGCTTTGGCCGCACATGCGCACTCAAGGTGCTTGAGATGCCATAGTCTTGTCAAAGATAGAAAGCTTGTACTGGAGGTGGAACAGTTGAAGCTCCTCTCTGCCATTCTCACTTTGTTAGTAATTATAGTTATCTGGGTAGGAAGGAAATTTTTGAGGTGGCAAAATAACTTGTCATCACACTTTCAAAAAGATTTTAATATCATACTATTCAGCCGAAGGCACAAGTTCCTGACCATGCTTAGCAGTTTTGTTTAGCACTCTCCTGAAGTGTAAATTAACAACCATGGTAGGTCTCAGCTTTAGCAACTAAATGGGCAGCTATGTAGTTGGTCACTGCTTAAGTGAGCCCTTCGTGTCACGAGCGCTTTTAGTAAGGCCGACATAGCTGCAAGGGCTACTATATTTTAATTGAGGTTGCATTTGTTTTAATGAAACTTGATTCCACCTGATAAGGGCAGTCTACATAATGATTGAAAAATTCAGGTCAAACTTAATTTTTTCAAAAATATTTAAGATTGCAATATAACATACACAAAACCTATCAATGCTATGTAGTGTAATTAGATAAAAGCAGCGTTACTCAGCACAAGTGTAAGGCGGGCCATGACCACTGAGAGTTGGCACCAAAATAACCATAAATGCTCACAATTATAAAATGGTACAAAAGTTGGATATCATTCCAACCTTTTTCCAACAAACTTTCATTCTAGATACCGGTACATCATTTTAAGTTTACTGAGATATCTCCTTAATTGAATCCAAACTTGGGCAAAGCTGCAAGTGTGGTATCATTAGAAGTGATGCTAAGTTTCAAATGGCCTTCACTAGTATCCCAACACCTAAGTTGTAACACAAAGTCATTAATTTTGTGTGGCTAAAATCTCCAGGAATGCAAAAATGCAACCGGCTCAGTAATTTCTACTGCAAACTCTCCACTACCCTCATTTATTTTCTCTCTTTCTCTTCGTTCGGATCTACAATACGTTTCTGTTATACCAAGCCTCGAGCCATTTCACTGTTAAAGGAGCAGAGTGAGAGGATGATGCCACTCAACAAAACATTCAAGAATAAGGAAATTCCAGCAGCAAGCCCAGACTGAAAGAAAAATGGGACAAGACAAAGGACTCACGTCATGGAAGTAGCCCAGGAAGACCTTCTCTTGCACGGGCTTGATGTACTCCCTCAGGAAGAAGAGCCAGTGTTGCTCAAAATTAACCTGGTTCATGTGGATGTCCCGCGTCGGTACGTTCTCATAACCCCCTGCTAGTCGCTCGTCCTGAAAAGGCAAGTTCAACAAAACTATGGTTATGGAAATACTAATGCACTTGTCCTGTTTTACTTGCTTGTCCTTGTTGAATTTGTGCTATTATATTTGTATCGAAACGCACCAACTAGCATCACAACATATTTTACTTTATAATACAAATGCTTTTCTTGAATAATCCTATTCCACACCATGCACCCCCTCTCTTCTGTGATTGATGCCAACACAAAGCCATGTGAAAGCAAATTTTTCAAAGAAAAAAATTGCACCAGCAATTAATGGAAGTAAAACAGTAGGTTAAAGGGGTTGTGAAACGTTTTTAGAAAATTCTGCGCTATGTGATTATTTGGATTACCAGTCCTCTATTATCTAACCCACGTGTGTTCGTTTTATCCTCTGGATTTATTTATAAGCGTAAAACAACAATTTAGGTTTCCCAGAGAGTTTCCCTCACAGTTCTATGACTACACCACATCAAGACAGCCTATCTGAAAGTTTTGCTTTCTGACGTCACACGTACCAGTCAAAGGCGACCAGATACTTTCCTCAGATGCAAGACGCCCGATCGGTCAGAGCTCCCTGAGCTTCAGTGGCGCTAAATCGAGCGCAGCCGACTTCACAGCTTTGTGCCTTATGCGGACACTCCCCTCCAACGAGTATAAGACCGGTCACCATTCGACACCGATGCTGAAGACAGGCGAGCTCTCTGCAGCAACGTGCGAGTGGTTTCGATTAGGCGTGCCTATTTCATGTCCAAGCCAAGGCTTTGCCGCACTTCGATGTCCATGTCATAGTCCCCCGTTAGAAAGTAATCGGAACACATGTAATCCTGGCTCCTGCCGATGTCGTCCAGGCCATCGCAGTCAATGGCTCGAAGCCAAAATGCTTTTTACCATGGATCATCTCGCAACTTATGAAACCGAATGTCGTTCACTCTATCGTACCTTGTGCTCCACTGTCTCACAATGCACACGGTCGGCATGGCAAGTGCTGGAGCGCGCACACAACACACGTTAACAACGCCGAGCCCACACCACAACCTAAACCTTCTGCACACAAAAATGCGCAGCGACCAGCAGACGACAGAAGCCGACGCTGCTATGGTTGCCAGACGACAGAAATCTCGGATGGGTTTGAAAACTAAACTTGCCAGCAATCACGCGATATAGTATTGCCGAATTCGTTTTAGAACGCCAGTAAATTCCTCACTATTTTCGTAACTTCCTTTTTATAATTGTAACACAAAATAAGGTACAGTAGATCCTCAACCTTATGCGGGTACTTTTGCGATGTTTTCTTGCTCAAGCTGGCCAAAAATGTTGCAAGGTCGTTCCAGGGACCCCAAGAAACATGATTTTTAAACATGGTTTATAAAATGTGGATGCAATATTTCGCCGCGATATTTTATAATATCACGGCGAAATCAATTTTATAATATAAGTCTGGGCATATCTTTTTTCTTTGCGCAACCCCCTTAATAAAACAGTTTATGAATTTGTCGGCTGAAAACTCTTGGTAAAGAACTGCCAATAAACATATACTATATGTACCACAGAAGTAGTACAAATAGGAAAGATATTAGTTGTTTAATATTTGTACATGGTCCCCCCAAAAAATTAACTGCCATTTATGCATTATCAATACATTTTTATTCATTTATGGTACTTCCAACTGCTATTATCATGAAACGCTGCCAAAACCATTTTCTCTGTTAAAAGCTAAAGATATAGTATGTGAATCGTGCAAATTATTTTAAATTCTTTGCTTATCCCCACTTGATGGCTTGCTGTGAAAAGCTTTTGTCAATAACTTTCAATGAGGCCAGTAACCAATAAACGAGGAATCTTTCACAAATGCGACACTGAAGAACACAAAATGTTTTTGCCATAAATCAACAACACAGTACGCATGTGCAAATATTAGATTGTTCGCTTGTCGCAAGAGGTCGCAGGCGGTCACAATGCACTTGGTCACACTCAGACCCTACCTAATGTGTAAATCAGACTTAAGCAGTCGACGGCAATCGGTTGTACTCAAAAAACAAATGCTTTACGCAGCCTTTATTCCTTCAATGCATGGACGGGATGAAAAGGATCGGTGGCTGAGTGTGCTTACGCACCACAGCACATGGAACAAAAGCTTGCAATGCAGAATTCAGCCTTCCTGTTTCGATCTGGATGAGCATCATACCAGCCTGCGGTCGAGTGTCACTACTGCGTGGTGCACGTTAAAGACCCCGGGCTAGCAGTGGTACTGCACTAGCTAAATTTCTTATCTACAACATAAACTCGTGTCGCTGTGCCTCAAAGGCAAACCAACCATACGCTGTCTAAACACAAATATCTTCTTTCTTTTTTTCTTTTTTGCCAGGACGGGAAAGGGAACTTACCTCATTCTTTCCACTTGACCACTGGCCGAAGTTTTCCATGATCTCGATCATGTGGCGGCAGAATATGTCCGTCACCACGGGGAACCAGTACACGTCGGGACAGGGCTGCGAAAACACAAGGCTCATTGTAAGGCTGTAAAACGTCAGAAAATTCATGCCTATGTGGAACAGCTGAGAAGTGGCTACTCACCATGTCCACTTTGAAGTCAGGTTCAAGGACCTTGCTGTAGTTTTCGTGAATGTAACGACGCTCCCAATCCTGAAAAACATGTTTCATGTTCCACGGTGACTGCATGCATAGCTTGCTTCAGGACAAGTCAAAGTTCTTGAAGTGGAAACAGTCTGGCAGTTCACGACCTCAGAAATTCTTCCTGCGCCCCGCAAGTTCGACACTTTACTGGAAACCTGCCCAATAATGAAGCTAGTACAGTCAAACCCGTTTATAACGAACAGCAGGAAACGCTACGATCAGTTCGATATAGCAAGTAATTCGATATAGCAGAAAAACATTTACAACAAACTTCCACGATGCGTTCGTTGTAAGGCGAGAGCTTCTCTTTCTTTCTCATCTCTTCGCTTCCGCCTTGTAACAACGTGCTAAAAAGATTTTTTTCTTTTTTTGCATGCGTGTAGAGGTGTTTTGTTTAGCTTATCTCCCCTTCTGAATCGCTTCTCTTCGTGGGCAACCGTTTTGGGATGAGAATTTGTTTTTCTGTGCGCGGGTGCAGAGTGTATTTTTAGCTTTCTCCTCTTCTGAATCTTTTCTTCGCTCAGTTTTCTTGGCAACTTGAGCTTTTAAAATTTTCTTTCTTTCCTACTTTTTTTTTTTCTTGGTTGGGGGGAGAGTGGGGGGGAGGACAGGCTAGAAGACGATTGTTTGCGCGTTTTGGGAAGCCTTCCCGGGGGGAAAAGTTCGATATAGCCAATATGTTGTTCGTTATAAAAGGTATGTTTTACATGCATTTTTATTTAAACTTTCCGTGAGTTCGATATCGACAATAATTCGCTGTACGTGGGTTCGTTCTAAACGGGTTTCACTGTAGTATTACTTATGTGCCATTACGCACATTACAACGACAGCCAAAAATATTAAAAAAACTGTTTGCCACTATAGTCACTGACAGAATGAGAACAGCTGGGTGTGTCCTTCGAACACCTGGCCTCCAGCACGCTCTTCATGCCTTCCACTGTGCTTTGGCTCCGCGAGCGCACTCGAGGTGCGTGAGACACCGAAGCGCTGTTGAAGGTAGGAAGATTGTGCAGGAGGCAGGACCCCCCAACTGAGGCTTCTTCTGCCATTCTCTCCTTGTCAGTGATTACACCAAAAAAGCAGGGAGGGAATATGATGCAGACGATAACATGTCATAATGCAGAGCATGTGTCTTTTACCAGGTGTCATACGAAGGGACCGCCCTCTGGAGCAGGGTCGCACGCCTGAGCTGATTTTATGATATTGATGTGCAATGACCTTTACCGATGGCCTCAACTAGTTTGTAGCACACAGGTAGCAGAGTCCACCCTGTGGGTAATGCATATTAATCGAGCAAACTTGGGCTATTTACTGAGCCTAATGTCGATTTTGTTGAGCCCTCAAAGGTAGTAGCTGGATTATAAAAAAACATTCCGAGGACACCTAAGCACTTTTTATGAGTTGTGAATACGAAAGCATAAATGTGCAATTGACAACGATGAGCACACCTTGGAGCCCTCGGCAACAAGAGGAGCAGAAGCGGCCGCAAACGCTGGCGGGAGTGTGGGGCGCAACATGGCTGAAAGCCGAGCATAGAACACGTGATGCAGTATCCCCCCCCCTTCCGGACCTCCGAGGCGGCCACTCGAGCGCCACCCTCTCCTTCTTACCGACACTGAGAGGGCTTCTCTGCGGGGTGGCGTTCCTTGGAACTACGCGTCGCAGCCGTTTTAAAAGCCATTCCACGGAGGGAACTTCTCTGCCGTTTTTCACGGTTACGGTGCAAAGGGAATTTCTTTGTCGTTTTTCGCAGTTATGGACAACGCCGGCTTTGCTCCATGGGACAGTTAATGCTTTTGCAATAAAAGTGTTGATGCTGCTAGGTTGGAGAGTGATCACATCCATAAGACATGTTTCCACTCACTCACTGCTAAGAAATCAATGGCCTACATATCCTCAAAAAGTGGGTTTGAATCGTAGCAAAATTATCTGCAATTTGACAGAGGCTTATTGCGATGAGGGTTTCATGTAACTGAGGTTTTTGTTGCATGTTAAAACTACTGCTACCTATTTCTTTGCTGAGGCATGGCAAAAACCCTCTGCTGGTTTGGAACGTAATTTTCCTGAGAGCAATGACGCTAGGCCAAGAAAAAGTAGCTAAGAAAAAAGAACACTCACCATTTGATTGCTGTATATCTCATAGAAATCAGGGTTCTTTAGCTTCAAATCAAATGTCTCGGGGTTGACCAGGTGTCCATAGGTATCCATGTTGGTGACATACATGAAGATCCCCTGAAAGGCAAAAAAAAAAAAAAATACTTTTAACAGATTTCTGCATCCTTCATGTTGCATGCAAATTAAAATGAAGAAACAGCAGTGATACTAATGTGTACCAAATACACCTTCCATACTGTGATTCTCGTGGCTTGGCAATCAAGTTTACTTGGACAGGCAGAGTTTCCAAGTGGGGATTTTCTCATAACATTGAGGTGTGTCATGACCATATCCTAACCAGGACAGCATACAATTAATTCAAACATGAGCTCAAACGGGTCATAAATAAGCTTCTGTCATGCCCATGTAGGTTGCACATAAACGTTCGAACCTCAAACATTTAGACGTTCCTAACCTAAACGAACCTAAACATTCGAACCTCGAACTTGTAGATGAATGAAGATAGACTAAACTTGCAGCACGAGCACAACTTCGCAGCACTTTAGTTCTTAAATGAAATGTCAAACTAATTATAATTTTATTTCATAGTACTTTAACGGTAAAAATCTGCACAAATTCTGCTATATGTAATAAGAAGCAAACATAGAAATAAAGCTATAGAACAGGAAATTTGTTTAAAAATATGACACAGTAGCAGTTACTAATCTATTTTGTGGATTTATGTCATTACATTTATTGTCACTGAAATTCTATAAATTAGTAGAAATAAAATAAATAATCTCAGTGTTTGGGCAGAAAATTTTGGAATAATATATATTAATATACCTAGAAAACAGTATCAAGTCAAAGCAATCAAACAAAATGATAAATTAATTTTGCAAAAAAAGAAAAAAACATAAACGTAACCCTTTCTTATGTGAATCGTCATAAGCAATAAACTACAAAAAACAGCAAAATAAATGCTTATTTTTTATTTTATTTTTACTTTCGGGTGTCTGCACAGGCTGCTATGACCTGTGATGCCCACATGTGCTTGTATATTAAAAATTACTGGCTTAGACTAAAAAAAATAGTGTCTATAAGTATATTTCTCAAAATTGACATTAAGAAAACAAGCTGAATCACGCGAAGGTGTTAAAAACGAATTCCAGTTTACCTGGTAAAACCATCACCCACCCCTTTTTTTACATACGCGTACACAAAAAAAAAGCGCACGTTTTTTTGTTTTTTTTCTAAATATACATGTGTTTGCATTCTGACTTCATAGATGGCGCCAGGGTCACGCTGATAGGGACCGGAAAAGAGAAAAGTGGAGAACGAGGGAGAAGGGAAACGCGCCATGCTTCTTTTGTGGGTGTCAAATTACTCTCTCGGCGAGGTTTCGGTTTTCCGCCATTGCCGGCTACGTTAGCATCTGAAAGAAAACATTCTACAGCGGGCACAGCGTCGAGTTTCAACCCGTTAGACAGAGCGCACTCCATTGGCGATCGGGTTACAACACCACTCGGGACGCACCTCTACTTCGCGATCTGACCGATTGGCAACCAGTTTGCAGAGCGAGGCAACGCAATACGC